>MU751705.1:0-24135 GCA_026770625.1 Nicotiana glauca
GGAGAGTGTAATGATTTTTCTTCTAAATGGGATCAATGAAAGTTCTTGACTAGTTGAGTGCGTCGATGTCTGTGGTACGGAAGGGAGATAAAAGTCCTCATATTATCCTAGTGTGGTATGATATATGTGAGATATTGTGGAGGATTGGGATTTGTATGTGTAAGGCTCGGTTCATTTTGGAATGGAAAGTCATTAAATTCTTAAGCAGCACGGGCAGCTGCAGGTGATTTAGAATTGATCTTCAGAGGATTTGGGTGAATGATCCTCATATGACTAAGGAAACGGTGTTACTAATCGTAGTGATTTGACGAGGGTATATGTTTCACAAAAAGGGCAATGCGATTAAGTTGATGGCACTTCGGTAGTGTTGCGGCACTTTCTTGCTAGATCGACTGCTGATATCTGAGTGTATTTGAGGGCAGAGGAGAATTTTAGAATATCTTCGAAGAATGACTGGGAGTTCTCATGTTCAGTCTATGTAGTAGTTGTGGATAGTGTGTATTGGTACCGTTATCGCCTATTGGGATTGGAGGCCCGAGTGGGTCCTTCTTTGTTGGTATGTTAGATTTTGTATATGATGCTGAGTTGTAGAGTGGTTGTCGCAATGTGGATTGTTCTAGNTTGTGATGGATGTCAATATAGAGGTTTCTACCATTGATTCAGTTCCGATATTGAGGGACTCTTTTTCAAATGCGTTTGTTGTTGCCGGGCATGTCGCCCAACGAGATTGTGGATTTCGGTATTGATTTGGTGTTGGGCACCGTATTGTACGGCTCCGGTATGAGTTATAGTAGTGGAAGAAGCAACTTCAGGCTTCTTGGTAATGAGTTTGTTGGTAAGCTGATTGGCTACGTATTCAGATTGAGATGGCTTGGTTGGCCCTGAGATGTATTATTGAGGGATAGGTTTAATCTCTCGTTATTGAGCTTGTTAGTGATCTGGGGAGATCTATGAGTTTCTTTTTCGGTGCTATGAGGCGTTATGAATTTCGGACTATGGGCACATATAGTGCAGTGCTATTGAGATTCATAGTGGAAGTTGAGAGGAAAACCTCAATTGCGCTTGAGTTTTGTAGCTTATAATGCTATATGTAGATATTGTATGCACTCAGTATGCTTATGACCGGTACTCGGTATTTTGTTGTAATGAGAAAATTTGGCTCGATGTGCATCTCATTATGTGAGATATATATATATGGATCGGGTGGAACGCCATCATGAGTATGTGTGGATCAGATGGCACGCCGCCATGAACATGTGTGGACCGGGTGGCACGCCGCCATGGGTATGTATCTGGGTTGGGTTGCACGCCGTAACAGTGTGATGATGGGAATAGTTTTCCATATGCCGTCTTGTATGCCTTGTTTCTTGGTTTCTAAAGAAAGTTCGTATTGGGTGTTGCTCGGCGAATGGCGCACCAGTTGTGTCCTTTCAGGATCGTATGGTGTATATTACTTGGTTCACCATGGGTATGATGATTTGTTTGGGTTCTAGATATCCATCGTGCGTGGTTGTCAATTTTGAGTATAGCAACTTGGGGTGCTTCATGTGTAACCGTATTTGGATAGGATCACGCATTGTAGCGAGGCTACGTGGAGATTAGACCCTTAGGGGTAGGTTGAGGTATTCTATTTCTATGATGTGGGACGGGGTCCCAGCCTAGTGTTGTGATGGTACTGAGGAGTTTGAGTTACAGCTCTTTTGTTTGAGTCACTTGTCATGATTTGAGTATGTTCAAACCGCCCTTCATTGGTACATGGATTATGCAAGTTGTGGCTTAGGCCTGTGTTGAGGTGTCATATCACCTGAGTGGTGTGTTGGATTCGAGGTGATCGTGGGAGTCATTAATGAATACGAACAGATTTGATTACAACTTGTTGGAAGAATGATATCGAGGTTCGGCTCGGAATATGCTGTGGTATTAGTCAAAAAGGAAAAAAATGCCTTCATGAATGGTTGACCTGAGAAATGGTTACAAATTATTTGCGTGTTTCATTTATTGTTGGCAGTATATGAAAGTGTTGGAATAAGGCCTTAGTTGATAAGAGGTTTTCTACCGGTATCCGGGTGTTGTGGGCATCTGTTGAGAATAGAAGTTATCGTTTCGAGTGTTGGATTGTGTGGTATGTTGTATGATTTCACCTGAGGTTGCAGGTATAGGTTATCCCAGCTAGTTCGGGTTTATTCTGGGTATGATTTCGGGAAGTGCTATGTGGTTCTACGGTTTATGGTCTAGATGGACTGTGGAATTTAAGCTATATTGTGTTGTCGGACCTATGCGAGATAGGGTGACGTGGGATCACCCTGGGTATGTGCTTGGTAAGGTCATTCAGCTATTGGTTGGCTTCTAGGACAACTCTGGGTACGCTCGAGGACGAGCGTTTGTTTAAGTTGGGGAGGATGTGACGACCCGGCCCGTTGTCATGTGAGTTACCGCCCCGTTTTACCCATATTATGTTGTTCTATGCTTCAATATCAGTATTTGAATGAATCGGATAGAATTGAGTTGGTTTTAGTTGGAAATGAGGCACTTAGCCTCGTAGAAGGAACCTTGTTTTGGAAAAGTCAACCGGAAGTAGACTATATAGTTAGAAGGCTCGGATGTTAATTCTGGTGATTTAGTTAGCTTCGGGGGATGATTTGTGACTTAGGAGGGTGATCAGAATCGAATTTGGAGGTTCGGTGTAGATTTAGGCTTGAATTGGCAAAGTTTGAATTTTGACGAATTCCGGTTGATAGGTGGGATTTTGGTACGAAGGTCAGAATGGAATTCCGAGAGTTGCAGTAGCTTCGTTAGGTGATTTTGGATATGTTTGCAAATTTTCAGGTCATTCGGACGTTGTTTGGTCGGGTTTTTAATTGAATGCGCATTCCGAATGTTTTGATAAAAATTAGGCTTGAATCTGATGTATTTTATTGGTTTTAGCATTGTTTGACGTGTTTTGAGGATTGGAACAAGTTTGAATAAGGTTATAGGATGTGTTGGTGCTTTTGGTTGAGGTCCCGGGGGCCTCGGGGTGATTTCGGATGATTAATCGGAGGTTTTAGGCATTTTTGCAGGTCTGATGTCTCAGCCTTCTGGTATTTCCGCATCTGCGGAAAAGGAGCCGCTTAAGCGGTTCCGCAGATGCGGTGGGGGAGCTGCAGAAGCGATTGTCAGTGGCCCAGGGGAGTTCCACATAAGAAGAAGGTTGGACACATAAGCGGAGACGCGTAAGCGGATTTTTGACCGCATAAGCGGTTAGAGTTAAACCGCATAAGCGGTGCTTGGAATCGCATAAGCGGTCCCAGTGGTTTTAAGTGAGACCGCATAAGTGGTCGATTTTGTCGCGTAAGCGGTACCGCAGGTGCGGTTAAAGGACCGCAGAAGCGGAAATCGGGCATGTGTTATAGTGAACAGTGTTCACGAACTTGGAAAAGAAGAAAAACATTTTAGACTTCGGGAAGAGGCGATTTTGGGGATTTAGAGAGATTCAAAGGGGATTCCATCAAGTATGAATTTATAGACTCGAATAATGTTGTTATGGTGTAAAAACAAGGATTTAAACATTGAAAATCAAAGGATTTAAGGGGTAAAAATGGAGGTTAGGGCTTGAAACCTAAGAAAGTGTAAACTTGGAATTTGAGGGGTCAAATGGACTCCGATTTTGATGAATTTGATATGGGTAGACTCGCGGCGAGTCAAGGAGTCCGGTAATGTGAATTTCGTAATTTTTCGAGAAGTGGGCCCGAGGCTCGGGTTTTGCTAGTTTCGAGATTTTTGATATTTTTCGATTGTTTTCGATTGGGTATTGTTCCCTTAGCATATTGTAATGCATTCACTCTGATTTTGGTTAGATTCAATGCGCGTGGAGGCCGAATTGAGGGGCAAAGGCGTCGCAAGCTAGAGATTTCACCGGTTCGAGGTGAGTAATACTTGTGAATGATATCATGAGGGTTTGAAACCCCGGATTTGCACTTCATAGTGCTGTATTGTGGTGACTTGCACGCCAGGTATGAGTGTGGGTTAGAGCACCATTGGGGATTGTGACTTGGTCTGTCTCGGTTGTTGATTTTACTGCGTGATTGACTGAAACATACTTGATACTATTATGATTTGGGCTGATTGCCATATGTTGGGCTTCGTGCCGATTATTTGGATCCTTCGGGGATCGGTATCACAGTTTTTGCATTACTTTGCATATTATTTGGTCTCAGTCCAAGGTTTTAATATGGTTTTGCAAACTCAGCTATTTTTTTCTAAGATTTGAAAACTTAAACAATATGTTATTGACGTTTTGAGCTGAGGACCCTCATGTTAATATTGCCCAAGTGGCTTATGTGCATTTCTGGACTGAGCATGGATCGGGCTGCGCACCGCAGCAGTGTTATAGTGATCTCTAGATATCTGGTTGGCTCGGGCTGCACACCGCAGCGATGATATATTGATATTGAGGATGAGAGCCTGTTTGAAGCCAAGACATGGCTGATATTGCGCTAGGGCTGTAGGAGCCCCTCCAGAGTCTGTACACACCCCCAGTGAGCACCGTCGACGTTAAATGGATCGGATTGCACGCTGCAGTAGGTACCAGAGTGTACCGTTCATGTGCATTGCATTGCATTCACGCATTGATTCCTATCTGTACTACGTGGCATGACATTTAGCACTCTCATATCATTGGCATCCATGCTATTTCTTGCACTGTGTACTAGATACCCTGGTGTTATTTATAAATAGAGTGATGTGCCCGAGGGGCTGACTTGTGTGCGGACTTGCACTAGCTGATATCACATTCATATGCTTACTGTTGGAAAAAGAATATTTTCAAAAGAGATTTTAAATTAAGCTAGATGTTTCTAAAGGATTTTCACGGTTTAACTATTTTTTTCAAAGGGTTGTACTGTCTTTTATATCATTTTGGAGTGCTCATACGTGTTTTCTTATCGCTCAGATATTATTCTCTCTTATTACCACTGAGTTGGAAGTACTCACTTTACTCCCTGCACCTCACGTGCAGTTGCAGGTATTGTTCACCCGATAGCGGGTTAGTAGCGGATTTAAGGTATTGCTATCGTAGCTAAGCAAGGTGACCGCCGGCGTTCGCGGCACCGAGTTTCTTCTTCTTCTTGATTTCTAGATTTTACTCTATGTATTATAGATTTTGAAACTGTAATAAAGATCCTCATAGATGCTCGTGACTTGTGACACCCCGGTCGGGTTGTGTGGGGTTGTAGTCCTGATTATTATTGCTGTTAAGCTGTATCACTTTACTCATTTATGTTTAAATAATTTTAAAAGGTAACTAAATTGGGTTAGTTTGCTGTCCTTGTCTTCACAAGAGGCGCCATCACGACCAGTGTGGGTGTGGGTCGTGACACAAATTTGTACCGATAATTAACTTCACAATGAAACCTCAACTAAACAACAAGAAATAATAAGCATATGATAGCTACACTGGTAACCACAACAATTGGACATGTAACCTATTTGCAAGAAGTCATAGAGGAACTCACAATCAAGAAGTATCAAAACAATAAGGAAGGCAATCTGTTCAATTAAGGCAATTAAGGGTCAATGCAACATGTAGGAAATCAAGGAAAGTTAGCAACTTCATATGGAGCATATAGAGAAAATTTAAGCAATTATTAAACTCAATCATAACGGAATACTCTCCACATATTGAACATAAGAGCCTAAGAACCCTAGAGTATATTTCCCACAAATAAGTCCGAGCACACACTCGTCACCTTGCATAAACGGACTACAATTAGGAAAGAAGACTTAATACTAAGGGGAAGTCCCCCACACAAGGTTAGGTAAGATACTTACCTCAAGGACGACAAACCGATACTCTAAAATGCACGTCTCGGGTAAAAATGCCTCCGGACGGCTCAAATCTAACCAAATTAACTTCAAAGAACAAATAAAACATATAAGAAACTATTCCAGATCATAAAGTCTCAATCTTTAACAAAATCCAAAAATTGGTCCGAAAGTTAACCCTCGGACCCGTGCCTCGGAAACCAACAGATTTTACAAAAATCTGATTACCCATTCCAATATGAGTTCAACCATAAAAAATTTATTAAATTCCGATACCATTTGGCCCCTCAAATCACGATTTTTCATTTTAGGAATTTTCTTCAAAAACCAACATTTTACTCTACCCAAATCACAAATTAAATGATAAAAATAAATATAAAGTCATGGAAAATAATCAACTCTAGGTGAAGAAAACTTACCCAATCGTTTTTCTTGAAAAACCCACAAAGAATCGCCCAAAACCGAGCTCTAGAACTCCAAAAATGTTAAAAATGGCCTAAGCCTCGATTAGGAAAACTTATATTCTGCCCAGATATTAAAGCATTGCTAACGTGGAGGAAGTATCGCGTTCGTAAAGAAGAAAAATGAAGGCTGCCCAGATGTGTTTCGCAAACGAGACAGCACGCACGCGAATGCGAAGAAAGAAAATATTATGGCGTAGAGATTGCACTTTATGAACGCGTGAACTAGTACGCGAATGCGAAGAGTGGAATTGCATAACTACGCGAACACGTGAGGGGAACGCGAACGCGATGAGGGATAAAGCAGAGCTACGCGGACGTGAGGGGTGCTACGCAAACGTAGAGATTCTGTGGTCAGCAAAAAAGTTTCACGAATGCGAAAGGCTATTTGAGATCGCGAAAAAGGATACCAGAGGCGAAAAACAACAGTTCAAAAACAAGGGAAAATTACCAGTAGCCCACCCGGAACACCTAAGGCCCTCAGGACCCCGTCCAAACACACAAACAAGTCATATAACCTATCACGGACTCGCTCATGGTCTCAAATAACATCAAACAATGTCGAAACATCGAATCACACCAAGAATCGAACTTAGGAACTTTCAAACCTTCAAACTTCCAAATCTCATGCCAAAACCTACCAATTCAATCGAGACTTCCAAACCTGCTGTTCCAACTCCTAGAATTACATTCTGACCCCCATATCACAAAAGTCAACTGTGGGTCAAACTTCTCCATTTTCCAAACTTCAACTTTTCCAACTTTCACCGAAACATCTCAAATTACCGTACGGAACTCCAAATCTGAATCCCCATGCGTGCCTAAGTCCAAAATTACCATACGAAGCTGTTGAGATCACCTACGACCCATTTCGGAGCCATTTACTCAAAAGTCTAATTCCGGTCAAACTTTCATTGTTTAAACTGCCAAAACTAGCTTCCTTCTTCTAATACAACTATGATTCATCCAAAAATTGAATCCAACGTGCACACAAGTCGATATACATAATGTGAAGCTGCTCAAGACCTCAAACTACCGAATCGAGCAAAATTGCTCAAAATGACCAGTCGAGTCGTTACAACTTGTGCCACGTGTTGGACTTTAGTACTATTCGGCTGGATGAGAGTTTGGGTTATGAGGAGGAGCTAGTTGCCATTGTCGATAGACAGGATCACCATTTAAGATCCAAGAGGATTTCAGCAATGACGATCCGTTGGAGGGGCTAACTAGTCGAGGAGGCGACCTAGGAGTCCGATGAGGACATGCGGATCAAATATCTACACTTATTTGGTACCTCAGGTAATTTTCTATGTCCTTTTGAGGACAAAAATTTATTTAAGAGGTGGAGAATATAATGACCCGACCGGTCATTTTGCTTTTTAGAACCTCGTTCCCCTAAATAAAACATCCGGAGCTTGCTTCAACTGATTTACGACCGGCGCGGATGGTTGGCTCGAGTTTTGGAAGAATTTGTGTTGAAATAGGCTCATTTGATTCCTTAATATTTTCTTAAAAGACTAAGTTTGACTTTGATCAATATTTATAGCAAACGGACCCGGATTTGTATTTTGACGGTTCTAGAGGGTCCGTAGAATATATGGGGCCTGAGCGTATGGCCGGAATCGAATTCTGAGGTCCCTAGACCAAGCAATGAATTTTTATTGGAAATTGTTAAACTGAAATTCTAAGGATTTAAAGAAACTAAAAAATGATTGATCACATTGGTATCAGACTCTTATGTTGGTTCCAGAACCTGGTACATATCTAATATAACATTTAAGACTTGCCCGCAAAGTTTGGTGTCAATCTAAGTAGTTTAAGTGCGTTTCGGCACATTAGAGGTTAATTAAGAACTTGAAGTTCATATGTTTGATTCAATTGGTTTTAGGGGGTGATTCTTAGATTTAGCATTGTTTTGGGCATTCCGAAGGAACGAGCAGGTCCGTTTCATGTTTTTAGACTTGTCGGTATTTCGGGCGGGGCCCGCGAGCCTCGAGCGGCAATCGGATGAGGCTCGAGTGAAGTTGGAAAATTGGAGAAGGGATAAAGCTTTAGTTGCTGACATAAACGCACCTGCGGTTGGCCAACCGTAGGTGAGAGACTGCAGAAGTGTCAATCTCACGCAGATGCGGCCAAGCCAGGCGAAGCGCAAAGCTGCAGAAGCAGCTATTCCTCCGTAGAAGTGGCTGGCAACTCGCAGATGCAGCCTAGAGGCTCAGATGAAATTCCGCAGAAGCGGGCTCCATTTTGCAGATGTCATGGCTGCAGGTGCGGCCCAGGACCGCAGATGTGTAAATCGTTTGAAGCTGTGAACTTCATTTAATACGGGTTCTAAGTTATTTTTGCCATTTTTCAGTCAACAATTGGGAGATTTTGGAGATTTTGAGAGAAGACTTTTATCTAGCATCTTGAGGTAAATTTATCCTACCTATTCCTAGTTTAATACTTGTATCTTAGGTAGATTAACAAGAAAAAAAATTAATGTAAAATAATGGGGTTAGAGCAAAACCTAGGATTTTGATAAAACTTTTATTTTACCACGAAATTGGTTATGAAACGAAGTAGAAATCGTATATTATTAATCCTTAATATACAAAGAACAACTTTCTTCAAAAAATTTTGGAATTTGGGGCCCGGGCTCGGATTTCAGGAAACTTGCGTTTAAGATTGGCAAATTGCTTTAATAGTTAGAATGTGCTCTTATGAGCTTGTATTGACTAGGTCTTACCCCGTTTAACTAGTTTTCGATCGTTCTACTCAAAATTGAGAATACGGGCTCGTTCTTGGTATTGGAAGTGCACTTTCGAGCGAGGTGAGTCTCTTTTCTAACCTTGTAAGAGGGAATTGACCCCGTAGATGTAATAATTGTATAATTTGCCACTAAATGCGGGGGCTACGTGCGCACTAGGTGACGAGAGTCCGTGCGTAGCTACTATCATGTTAATTGTCTAGGTAGTTTGGGACCTGTATCATGCTATATTTGCAATTGTTATATGTCTTCTTGCTAATATGATCATTTAGGATATGCTAGAGAATTGGAAATGAACATAAGTGAACATATGTTTTGTTGAGCACTTGTATGAGTTTATTTGAATATAAATGCACCTTCTTGTATTTTCCTGTTGATAATTGATATTTGCGGATCGAGCCAATCGCCTCGGTAGAAATAGATGCATCTATAGTTCGCGCCATTCGACCCTCTGGAAGTGTACAGTTTCTTTTATGTAGGATTGGGTTGTCGACCTCGGCATGATGTGCGCATGATATCTATGTAGATCAGTGTTGATGGCTTGCTTGTTAAACTGTTTGAAATGTAAATGGCTAACTGTGATATTATATATGACTTAGTAATTCTGATTACAACTATTATATAACTGTGATCTTCATGCCCAGTATAACACCATATTATATTATTTTCACCCTAGTAGGTATCAAGTCGACCTCTCGTCTCTACTTCTTCGAGATTAGACAAGATACTTACTGGGCACAAATTGTTTATGTACTCATACTACGCTTCGGTACTTAATTGTACAGTCTCTGAGGCATGTACGTCTGGCTATCAGACCGGTGTGAGTCCCTGATCATCGTCTGAGACTTCCACGGTGAGTTGTTTCCCTTCCTGTGTCGATTCGCAGCTTGATGGAGTCTCTCTTACTTTTGACTATCTATTCTGTTTTAGACAGTAAAATAGATCTATTATTTTGTATATTCTACTAGTTGCCCACAGCTTGTGACACCAGGTCTTGGCACACACATTAGTAGACTATTCTTTTGGGTTGTGTAATCATTACTGAATATTTGTGTGATGACCCAAATGGTCATCACTTGTTTTAAATTAAATTCCGTGTCTTCGAGGCCTTGACAACGTTATTTAGAGTTGCCTCGATTTGCGTGCGCAGTCCGGGTGTGTAGCTGAAAAGCTTAAATATGAAAATTTGTGAAAATGATAAGTTTTAATTATAATATGAGTTAATTTGACTTCTGTCAATATTTTGGGTAAACGGATACGGAGCCATGATTTGATGGTTCTCGATGGTCCTTAGAAAAATAAGGGACTTGAGCGTATGCCCGGAATCGAATTCCGAGATGCCAAGCCCGAGGAATCAATTTTTAAGTGAAATTGTTTTATAAAATTGTTAAGGAAATTTGAAATGAAATCTGATTAGAACACGATGGTATAGGGCCCATATTTTGTATCCGGTGCCCGGTACAGGTCTTTTATATGTTTTAACTCAATTCTGTAAAATTTGGTTGAAAACAGACGTCGTTTGATGTGATTCGGACTTTAAATGGAAATTTGATGTTTTGAGAAGTTTGAAAGAATTCATGGATTTTGAGGTCTAATTCGGTGTATATTATGTTATTTTGGCGATTTGATCGCACGGATAAGTCCGTAGGATGTTTTTGAGGTTGTGTGTATATTTGGTTTGGAGCCCCGAGGGATCGGGTGAGTTTTATATAGGCCACGGGTGCATTTTGGACTTTAAGAAATAGCTGGTGCATTTCAGATCTGCAGGCTTCGAATTTGCGAAGCGAGTCTCGCAAATGCGAGCCATGCATCGCAAATGCGAGAAGTGGACTGTGCAGGCCTGATCACAAATGCGACCAATTGGTTCGTAAATGCAAAGGAGGGCTAGTCGCTCATGTGACGATTTTGATTGCAATTGTGAAAGTCCGGGATTTTCAAAGGGTTCACAAATGCGAACAGGTTTCGCATTTCCCATATCTGCAGAGGTAATAGCGAACCCCTATTCGCATTTGCCATAACTAAGACCTGCATTTTTTTTACACTTACCCGATTTTAAACCATTTTTCACATCTTTTCAAAATACGAACTCTTTTGGGCGATTTTCCAAGAACAACTCTTCTTCCAAATCGATTGTAAGTTAGTTTTTACTCATTTCCTTCAATCATTAACATCTATTAACATGATTTCAACCTAAAATCAAAGATTTTTATTGGGGAAAATGGGTGTTTTGGTTAGAACCTAGGTTTTTAAAAAATTGGGGATTTGGACCTCAATTTTTAGGTCTGATTTCAAAATAAATTATATATTTGAGTTCGTGGGGGAATGGGTAATCGATTTTTGGTTCAAACTTCAGGTTTTGACCACGTGGGCCCGGGGCAATTTTTGACTTTTTGGGTAAAATGTTGAAAAACTCATTTTCATGCTTTGGGGTTGATTCATTTAGCACTTATTGATGTTAAGTAATTTATGATTAGATACGAGTGAATTGGCGGTGAAATCAAGGGGTAAAGCTATAATTGAGACTTGAGTTGTGTTCAAGGCATCGAGGTAAGTGTCCGGTCTAACCCTAGCTTGATGGATTAGGAGTTGAGTCATAGTTTCTATTTGCTTCTTGTTGAGTACGACGTATAAGCATGGTGACGAGTATCTATACGTTGGTGTCGAGCATGACCGTGAGTCTTAAGTTGATAGTTGTTGTGTTCTTATATGGCACTTCAGATGCTTTAATTGTTCACTCTTGATATTGAGGAAAGGTTTATTTTATTCTCATGGACTTTATTTATGCTGGAATATTGGTATTAATGGAGCTGAGTAGGAATTGAGCTAGGATTGGTTATAGCTAATTCCCCGTTGTCGGGATGGTTGTTTGATATTGTTGTTCCCTTGCCGGGGAAATTATGATGTTGCTTTTATTCCCTTGCCGGGAGTTTATTGTGTTTTTGGGTTGGCTTGATATGGGAGCGGGTGGTACGCCTACCACGAGTTATGATGAAATGGGAGTGGGTGGTACGCCCACCATGAGTTATGATGAAATAGGAGCGGGTGGTATGCCTACCACGAGTTATGATGAAATGGGAGTGGGTGGTACTTCTACCACGAGATTGATGAAATGGGAGCGGGTGGTACGTCTACCACAAGATTGATGAAATGGAATCGGGTTGTACTCCTACAACGAGATGTGAATTGAAAGTGAAATATGCCTTTATTTTTCCTTATCCGTGTTATAGTTAAATTGTTGATTTCCTTATTATTCTCTTGAGGTTCTGTATTATCTGCTATCCCCGAAGCATGATCCCCCCACCCCAGCTTTATCTTTTTTATTTTCATCTATATTTCCGCTGTGTATATCTAACTGCACAGGTTTATTTGTAGTCCGATCCTAGCCTTGTCACTACCTTGCACTAGGCACTTACCAGCACATGGGGTATGTTGTGCTGATACTACACTCTTCACTGTGTGCAGATCCCGGAGCAGTATTTGGACATCACCAATAGATCGGGAGCCATCCTTTAGTCCACCGAGACTCCAAGGTAGCCCTGCTGGCGTCCGCAGGACCTACGTCTCTTCTATCAGTTTTTATGCTCTGTTATCATTTGTACTCAAGAGAGACTATGCTCTTTTCTTTCAAACACTTACTTCTAGTAATCCTAAACAGTCCGTGGATATTGTGACACCAGGTTCTGGTTAGAGGCATGTGTTGGTTTTCGAGATATTTTGGTTTTATATTTATTTAAGACGTCGCTAAATTTTATATTCCGCTGTTACTTAACTATTTAATCCCTGTTAAATTAATTTGTTAAAAGGAATTAAAAAACAAAAGAGTTTAAAAATTTTAAGTTCGTGGCTTGCCTTGCTTCTATGAGTAGGCGCCATCACGGCTCTCGAGGGTGGGAAATTCGGGTCGTGACAAGTTGGTATCAGAGCTCTAGGTTACGTAAGTCTCGCAATTCACGGACAAGCTTAGTAGAGTCTGCCGGGATCGAGACGTCTGTATTTTTCCCCAGAGGATACAAAGTTAGGAAAAATTTTACATTTTTTCTTTCTTGTCGTGCGGTTTGGTTTCTTAATCCTAATTGAATTTCTACTCTGTTCTTTCGTAGATGGCGAGAACATGAGCTTCCTCATCTACCGATCAGCAGTCCTAGCCCCCAATAGCTCCCATAAGGGGGAGAGGGTGAGGCCGAGGACATGGTAAAGGCCGAGGTAGGGGCAGAGCTCAGCCCAGGGCAGCAGCACCCGTAGCGAAGCCTCAGGTTGATTTTGATGACCCCTTGCAGTTCTGGTGGGCCTAGCTCAGGTCCCAGAGGGGTTTATTGCCACCCCAGATCTTCAGGATGCTCTGGTCCGTCTAGTGGCCATTATGGAGAGTGTCACCAGGGTAGGTTTACTTCCTGTAGCACCAATCGTCTCTTAGGCTGGAGGAGGAGCCCAGACTCTTGCTACTCGCACTCTGGAGCAGGTAGCTCCTCAAGTTCAGACTCTAGCGGCCCAGTCAGTTGGAGCGGTTCAGCTGGGTGTGGTAGCTCAGACCAGCGACGTGCAGCCATGTCTACCGATGCTTTGTGGAGATTGGACAAGTTCACCAAGGTCTTCACTACTACCTTCAGCGGTGCATCTATTGGGGATCCCTAGGATTATCTGGACAGTTGCCACGAGGTTTTTCGGAACATGGAGATTGTTGAGACCAATGGGGTTGATTTTGCTACATTTTACTTGTCTGGATCCACCAAGACTTGGTGGAGGGATTATTGCTTAGCTAGACCAGTAGGATCACCAGCCTTGACCTGGGAGAAGTTCACACAGCTATTTCTGGAGAAGTTTCTCCCTATTTCACAGCGAGAGGCCTATCAGAGGCAGTTCGAGCGCCTTTAGCAGGGATTCATGACTGTCACCCGGTACGAGACCAGGTTCATAGATTTGGCTCGCCATGCACTTATTATACTTCCCACTGAGAGGGAGAGAGTGAGACGGTTCATTGATGGACTCATTCAGCCGATTCTTCTCTAGATTGCTAGAGAGACTGGGAGTGAGATATCCTTCCAGAAGGCAGCCAATGTGGCCCGTAGGATTGATATGGTACTATCACAGGGAGGTGGTAATGGGGCAGACAAGAGGCCCCGTCATTCAGGCAGATTCAGTGGTACCTCTTCTGGAGGTAGAGATTTACATGGTAGAGGCCATCCTCCTAGGCCCTTTCAGTAAGCTCTTTAGGTTTCTCACGGTGCTTCAGGTAGTCGTGGTCCTCAGATACAGTATTCTGATTAGCAGTCCTTCAGTGCACCACTAGCACCTACTAGTGCACCACCGCTTCAGAGTTTCCAGGGTCGTCATCCCCAGCATCCGAGGGCTTGTTTTACTTGTGGCAACATGAGGCACATTTTTAGGTATTGCCCTTGCGCACCAAGTGGCTCTCAACATCAAGTTCTTGTGCCATGATATAGGCACCAGGTATTCCACAGCCCGCCCAGACAGCTAGGGGTGGGGGTAGAGGTGCTCGAGGTGGAGGTAGAGGTACTAGAGGTAGAGCTTACGCCGCTAGAGGTCGAGGCCATCCAGCAGCAGACCGACCAAGAGATGTGGTTTAGGGTGGTGGGGCCTAGCCCCGATGTTATGCTCTTCAGGCCAGGCCCGAGGTTGAGGCTTTAGATGCAGTTATTACAGGTATGGTTCTGGTTTGTGACAGAGATGCTTCTGTGTTATTTGATCTAGGGTCTACGTATTCGTATGTGTCATCTTATTTTGCACCGTACCTGGTTATGCTTAGTGATTCATTGAGTGTTCTTGTTTATGTGTCTACACCGGTGGGTGATTCTATTGTGGTCGATCGAGTCCATCGTTCTTGTATTGTGGTGATTGGGGTTCTTGAGACTTGTGTATATTTGTTGCCTTTAGACATGGTTGACTTCGATATTATATTGGGGATGGACTGGTTATCACCTTACCACGCTATCTTGGATTGTCATGCCAAGACTATAATCATAGCTTTACCGGGTATTCCTCATTTAGAGTGGAGAGGTACTCCAGGTCATTCTACCCACAGTGTTATCTCGTATGTGTAGGCTCGACATATTGTCACGAAGGAGTGTTTGGCCTATTTGGCTTATGTTGGCGATTCTAGTGCTGAGGTCCCTTCATTGATTCTGTGCCCGTTGTTCGGGAGTTTTCTGAGGTATTTCCTTCAGACCTGCCGGGTATGCCACCCGACAGGGATATTAACTTTTGCATTAATTTGGCTCCGAGAACTCAGCCCGATTCCATTCTACCGTATCGTATGGCCCTGCCTGAGTTGAAAGATTTAAAGGAACATTTGAAAGACCTTCTTGAGAAGGGTTTCATTAGACCCAGTGGTTTCCTTGGGGTGCGCCGATGTTGTTTGTTAATAAGAAGGATGGGTCAATGAGAATATGTATTGATTACCGGCAATAAACAAGGTAACAATCAAGAATAGTATCCACTGCCAAGGATTGTTGATTTGTTCGACTAACTTCAGGGTGCCAAGGTAGTTTCCAAGATTGACTTCCGATCTGGCTACCATCAGTTGATGATTAGGGCATCTGATGTCCCTAAGACAGCTTTCCACACACGGTACGGGTATTATGAGTTCTTGGTTATGTCATTCGGGTTAACAAATGGCCAGCATCTTTTATGGATTTAATAAACCGAGTGTTTAGAACTTGTTCAGATTCGTTCGTGATAGTCTTCATTGATGATATACTGATATATTCCCGCATCCAGGAGGAGCACGAGCAGCACCTTAGAGTGGTTCTTCAAACTCTGAGGGATAGTCAGTTATATGCAAAGTTCTCCAAGTGTGAGTTCTGGTTGAGTTCAGTTGCATTTCTGGGTCACGTTGTGTCAGCAGAGGGTATTCAGGTTGATCTGAAGAAGATTGAGGCAGTCGAGAACTGGCCTAGACCAGTGTCAGTTACAGAGATTCGGAGTTTCTTGGGATTGGCAGGCTACTATCGTCAGTTCGTGGAGGGGTTTTCATCTAATGCAGCCCCGATGACCAGATTGACCCAGAAGGGTGCCCAGTTCAGATGGTCGGATGAGTGTGAGGCAAACTTTTAGACGCTCAATACAGCTCTGACTACGACACCGGTGTTGGTTTTGCCCACAGGTTCAGGGCCTTATACAATTTATTGTGATACTTCTCGTATTGGGCTTGGTGCAGTGTTGATGCAGGATGACAAGGTCATTGCCTATGCTTCACGGCAGTTAAAGATTCATGAGAAGAACTATCCAGTTTATGATTTAGAGTTAGCCGCCATAGTTCACGCATTGAAGATTTGAAGGCACTATCTGTATGGCGTGGCATGCGAGGTGTTCACGGACCACAAGAGTCTTCGGTATTTGTTCAAGCAAAAGGAGTTGAATTTGAGGCAGAGGAGGTGGTTGGAGTTGTTGAACAATTATGATATCACAATTTTATATCATCCAGGAAAGGCCAATGTGGTGGCCGATGCTTTGAGTAGGAAGTCAACCAAGTAGGGCAGTCTTGCTTATATTTCGGTCGGGTGAGAGACCGCTTGCTTTGGATGTTTAGGCTTTAGCCAATCAGTTCGTGAGGCAGGATGTTTCTGAGCCCAGTCGTATATTAGCTTGCATGGTCGCTCGTTCTTCATTATTGGAGCGTATCCGTTATCGGTAGAGTGATAATCCCCATTTGTGTGTCCTTAGAGATATGGTGCAGCGCGGAGGTGCCAGGAAGGTTACCTTAGATGATGACAGAGTTTTGAGAGTGTAGGGTCGATTTTGTGTGCCTAATATGGATAGGCTCCGAGAGTTGATTTTGGAGGAGGCCCATAGCTCCAGGTACTCTATTCATCACGGGTGCCGCGAAGATGTATCAGGATTTGCGGCCGCATTACTGGTGGCGTAGAATGAAGAAGGATATCGTTGCATATGTGGCTCGGTGTTTGAATTGTCAGCAGGTTATGTATGAGCATCAGAGGCCTGGTGGTTTATTTAAGAGGATTGAGCTTCCCGAGTGGAAGTGGGAGCGAATCACTATGGACTTCGTTACTGGACTCCCGTAGACTCGGAGGAAGTTCGACGCAGTATGGGTTATTGTTGACAGGCTGACCAAGTTAGTAGACTTCATTCCTGTGGCAATCTCCTATTCTTCTGATAGGTTGGCTGAGATCAATATTCGGCAGATTGTTCGCCTTCATGGTATGCCTGGATCTATCATTTTGTACCGGGGTACGCAGTTTACCTCGCGTTTCTGGAGAGCAGTTTAGCAAGAGTTGGGCACATGGGTTGAGTTGAGCACAACATTTTTTCCCAGACAGACGGGTAGTTTGAGCGGACTATTCTGATTTTGGAGGATATGCTCCAGGATTGTGTCATTGACTTTAGAGGCTCGTGGGATCAATTTTTTCCTTTAGCAGAGTTTGCCTACAACAACAGCAACCAGTTGAGCATTCAGATGGCTCCTTATGAGTCTTTATATGGTAGGTGGTGTAGGTTGTTGGGTACGGATCTGGTTCAGGAGGCCTTGGACAAGGTCAGGATCATTCAGGATAGGCTTCATACAGCTCAGTCCAGGAAGAAGAGTTATGCAGACCGCAAGGTTTGAGATGTGGAATTTATGGTCGGTGAGCGGGTATTTCTACGAGTGTCGCCTCTAAAGGGCGTGATGATATTTGGGAAGAAGGGAAAGCTTAGCCCTAGGTTCATTGGTCCATTTGAGATTCTTGATAGAGTGGGAGAGGTGGCTTATAGACTTGCATTGCCGCCGAGCTTATTAGCCATGTATCCAGTGTTTCATGTGTCCATGCTTCGGAGGTATCACGGCGATCCAGCCCACGTGTTAGATTTCAGCACTTTCCAGTTGGACAAGGACTTGTCTTATGAGGAGGAGCTGGTAGCTATTCTAGACTGACAGGTTTGTTAGTTGAAGTCGAAGAGTTTTCCTTCTGCTCGCATTCAGTGGAGAGGTCAGCCTTCTGAGGCATCGACCTGGGAGTCCGAGTTTGATATGCGAAGCCGTTATCCCCATCTTTTTTCCGACTCAGGTACTTCGTTCTTATGTCCGTTCGAGGATGAACAGTTGTTTTAGAGGTGGAGAATGTGATGACCGTTTTAAGTGATGACACAGGTTTTCAAGTTCTCCGAGGACTTGAAAACCACATTTAGAGTTGCCTCGGTTTGCGTTAGCAGTCCGAGCGCGTAGCTAGAAATCTTAAATATGAAAATTTGTGAAAAATGATAAGTTTTGATTATAAAAAATTTAATTTTACTTCGGTCAACATTTTGGATAAACGGACCCAGACCCATAATTTGACAGTCCCGCAGGGTCCGTAGGTAAATATGAGACTTGAGTGTATGCCTGAAATCAAATTCCGAGATCCCAAGCCCGAGGAATGAATTTTTAAGTGAAATTATTTTATTAAATTATTTAAAAAAATTTGAAATGAAATCTGATTAGAACACAATGGTATCGGGCCCATATATCGGTTCCGGCGCCCGGTACAGGTCTTATATATGTTTTAAGCCAATTTAGTAAAATTTGGTTGAAAACGGATGTTGTTTGATATGACTCGAACTTTAAATGAAAATTTGACGTTTTAAGAAGTTTGAAAGAATTCATGGATTTTGAGGTCTAATTCGATGTATATGATATTATTTTGGCGATTTGATCGCAGGGATAAGTCTGTACGATATTTTTGAGGTTGTGTGTATATTTGGTTTCGAACCCTGAGAGCTTAGATGAGTTTTGGATAGGCCACGGGTGCATTTTGGACTTTAAGAAATAGCTGGTGCATTTCTGATCTGCAGGCTTCGCATTTGTGAAGCGAGTCTCACAAATGTGAGCCATGCATCGCAAATGCGAGAAGTGGATTGTACAGGCCTGATCGCAAATGCGACCAATTGGTTCGGAAATGCGACAATTTTGATCGCAATTGCAAAAGTCTGGGATTTTCAAAGGGTTTGCAAATGCGAACCCTGTTTCGCATTTTCCATATCTGCAGAGTTCGAGGTTCGCATTTCCCATAACTGAGACCTGCTTTTTTTTTATACTTAGCCGATTTAAAACCATTTTTCACTTATTTTCAAAACACAAACTCCTTTGGGCGATTTTCCAAGAACAACTCTTCTTCCAAATCGGTTGTTTATTAGTTTTTTACTCATTTCCTTCAATCATTAACATCTATTAACATGGTTTCAACCTAAAATCAAAGATTTTCATAGGGGAAATCGGGTATTTTGGGTAGAACCTAGGTTTTTCAAAAATTAGGGAGGACCTCAATTTGAGGTCCGATTTCAAAACAAAATTATATATTTGAGTTCGTGGGGGAATGTGTAATCGGGTTTTAGTTCGAACCTCAGGTTTTGACCACGTGGGCCCGAGGGCGATTTTTGACTTTTTGGGTAAAACTTTGAAAAACTCATTTTCATGCACCGTGGTTGATTCATTTAGCATTTATTGATGTAATTAAGTAATTTGTGATTAGATACAAGCAAATTGGCAGTGGAATCAAGGGGCAAAGCTATAATTGATACTTGAGTTGTGTTCATGGCATCAAGGTAAGTGTCCGGTCTAACCATATCTTGAAGGATTAGGAGTTGAGTCATATTTGCTATTTGCTTCTTGTTGAGTACAATGTATAGGCATGGTGACAAATATCTATACGTTGGTGTCGAGCATGACCGTGAGTCTTAAATTGATAGTTGTTGTGCTCTTAGATAGCACTTCGGATTATTTAATTGATGACTCTTGATATTGAGTAAAGATTTAGTTTATTCTCGTGGACTTTATTTATGTTGGAGTATTGGTATTAATTGAGCTGAGTAGGAGTTGAACCAGGATTGGTTATAGCTGGTTCCCCCTAGCCGGGATGGTTGTTTAATATTGTTGTTCCCTTGCCGATAAATTGTGATGTTCCTTTTGTTCACTTGTCGGGAGCTTATTGTAATCTTGTGTTGGCTTGAGATGGGAGTGGGTGGTACGCCTACCACGAGTTATGATGAAATAGGAGCGAGTGGTATACCTATCACGAGTTATAATGAAATGGGAGCAAGTGGTACGCCTAACCCGACTTTTGATGAAATGGGAGCGGGTGGTACGTTGTGATGACCCAAAGGGTCATCACCGTATTTCTCCCTTTTTCCGCGCTTACGAGGTCTTGAAAACCTCATTTTTAGTTGACTCGATTTGCATGCGCAGTCCGAGCGCGAAGCCGGAAAGTTTTTATGTTAAAATATGTGAATTCTGTGAAAATTTTGAAGAATTATGATATTAATATTAATATAGTTAACTTTGGTCAACATTTTGGGTAAACGGACCTGAACCCGTGATGTGATGGTCCCGGGAGGTCCGTAGAAAACATGGGAATTGGGCATGTGCCCGGAGTCGAAATCCGAGGTCCAGAACCCCGGTAAAAGAATTTTTCTGTTAAATTGTTTTCTGAAATTATTAAGGAAAAATAGAAATGAAAATGAGCTAGAAAATATAGGTATCGGGCTCGTATTTTGGTTCCGATACCTGGTACATGTCTTAAATATGCTTTAAGCGCTTTCTGTGAGATTTTGTCGAAATCGGACGTCGTTCGACGTGTTTCGGACCTAAATAGCTAAAGTTGGAAGTTATGAACTTTGAAATGAAAATTATGAGTTTTGAGGTTTGATTCTTTGATTTTGATGTTATTTTGGCGATATGATCGCTCGAGCAAGTTCGTATGATGATATTGAGTTAGTGTGTGTGTTTGGTTGGGAGCCCCGAGGGCTCGGGAGTGATTCAGAGGTGGTTCGGGGTAGTTTTACACCTAAAACTCATAGCAGATTTTCTGCAATTCTTGCACAGGTCATTTGTTCAACGCGAACGCGACCTTTTCCCGCGTTCGAGATGACTAGTGCCTCAGCCTTCTTCGCGTTCACGGAAGCCCACCGCGTTCGCACAGTTTTGTCAGCCCCTTCTTCGCGTTTGCGATCCTCTTGTCGCGTTCGCGTATAACACTCCCTGGGCCCCCAGCATTTTCTTCTATGCGTTCGCGCCCACTTTCACGCGAACGCGATGCTTGCCTGTCTTCCTTCATCGCAAACGCAATAGTGATGTCGCGAACGAGATGAACAAATTTTGCCCAGTTATTTTAAAAGTCTAAAACAGAACACTTACGGGATTTTCACCCCATTTCTCAAACTCTCTCTTCTCCAACAGCACCTAGGCGATTTTTAAAGCTATTCTTCTCCATAATCTCCTGGGTAAGTATTCTTAACTCCTTTTCCTCTTAATTTCTTCCATTAATCTTTAACTTTCTAGCCCTAAAGCATGAATTCAATGTAGAAAATGGGGGATTTGGGTAGAACTAGGGTTTTGGGAATTTTGGGCGATTCAACCTCAATTTTGGGTCGAATCTTAAAACAAATTATATATTTGAACTCGTGGGGTTATGGGTGATTGGAATTTGGTCCGAGCCTCGAGTTTGGACCATGTGGGCCCGGTGTCGGATTTTGCTATTTTTGGAAGAATGATTGGAATTTCATTTCTAGACTATGGGATTATGTTTTTGAGCTCTTATTGACACTATTGAACTAAATTGTGCCTAGATATCATTGTTTTGGAGTTGAATTATAAAGGAAATGCGGTTTTAGAGCCTTGATTTCTATTTTCGGACCGAGGTAAGTGTTTGTTCTAACGTTGGCTTGAGGGAATGGGATTAGGATATTATTTGTTACTTGCTATGTGAAGTCGGTGTATAGGCATGGTGACGGTTATCTATGCACCTGAGTCTAGCATGACCGTGAGTCTTAATTGTGATTGATTCGGCTTTCGTGATGCACCTTCTTGATTAATTGATAAGCTTAATATAACGTGAATAGATGAGGAAGGTTTGTGATTGGTTTGTCATTTAGAGCATTGGCTCGGACTAGAAAATGATACTCGAGAAATAAGTAATTCAGAGAGGAAGTTATTGAGTATTTCCTTGCCATGATGTTTTGTTGAATTTAGTTGTTGATATTGCTCCCTTGACGGGATCTAATGGGAGGGTTTAATTCCCTTGCGTGGATTTCTTCCACTATTCATTAATTCTTTGCCTCCTATGTTGATGCTGTTGAGTGAGAAATTATATCGGAAGGGTCGGGTTGCACGCCGCAGCACTAACAAATATAAATATCGAAAGGGTCGGGTTGCACGCTGCAGCACTAACAAATATAAATTTGGAAGGGTCGGGTTGCACGCTACAGCACTAACTAATATGAAATCGGAGGGTCGGGTTGCGCGCCGCAACGGAGTATGGATCAAGTATATTGTTTTTCTGTATGTAGGGTTTTCCTGTGTTTTTCTTATCATTTGTTACTGTATGGTTTCATTTCTTACCCGATGATTTCTATATTTAAACTGTCGTACCCCACAGCATGCTCCCCTCCCTCTTAGTTATTTAAATTCGTGTACTTCCTGTTATTGCACGTATATCTGTATAGGTTAATTGTGATAGGTCTTGTCTAGCCTCGTCACTACTTCGCCGGGGTTAGGCCAGGCACTTACAAATACATGGGGTCGGTTGTGCTGATTCTACACGCTAAGCTCTTTTGCGTAGATACAGGATTCAGACCGCAGTAGCAGCAGTGGTGCAGGTGTTAGCATTTAGATCCGCAAGGCACCGAGGTAGCTTGCAGACGTTCGCGGGCCCGGAGTCTCTTTTATTCGTATTCTGTTTGTTAGTTTTTGTATTGAAACAGACTGTTATACTTTCTTTTAGACAGTTGTATTTAGTAAAATCGTAGAAGTTCGTAAGTGGTGACACCAGGTTCTGGGTAGAGGCATGTTTTAGACTTCCGCAAATCTTTGGGTTCCTTTTTATTTAAGTTTAAGGTCTTCCGCACTCGTTTAATTGATTTTCATTTATTATATTGTTGAGATTTTTTTTCTCAAGAATGTTAAGTTTGGCTGGCCTAGCTCCGTTATTAGGCGCCATCACGACTCCCGATGGTAGGAAATCCGGGTCGTGACAAGTTGGTATCAGAGCTCTAGGTTGCATAGGTCTCGCTGCTCACGGACAACTTGGTAGAGTCTGAGGGATCGGTACGGAGACGTCTGTATTTATCCCCAGAGGCTACGGAGTTAGGAAAAGTTTCACTTTTGTTCTTTCTTGTCGTGCGATCCCGTTTCTCAACAATGATTGTCTTTCCTACTCTGTTCTTTCGCAGATGGCGAGAACACAGGCTTCTTCATCTACCACGCCGCAGTCCGAGACCCCAGCAGCGGCCCCAGTGGCGGACCCTCAGGTCCGTTTTGAGGAGGAGGTTCCCATCCCAGCAGTTCCGGTGGGCCCAGCTCAGGTCCCAGAGGGATTCATAGCCACCCCAGTTCTTCAGGACACTTTTGTCAGATTGGTGGGCTTAGTGGAGAGCGTCATTAGAGCGGGTTTGCTTCCAAGGGTTCAGCCAGCTGTGGCAAGTCAGCCAGGAGCAGCGGCTCAGGCCGGGAGTGAGGCCACATTTCAGGAGGCAGCCAATGTGGGCCGTGGAGTTGAGGTGGTTCTTCCACAGGGAGGCGGATGTAGGTCGGATGAGAGGCCCCGCCATACGGGCAGATTCAATGGTACCTCGTCTAGAGGTAGAGGTACTTATGGTAGAGGCTATGCTGCCAGGCCCTTTCAGTCAGCTTCCCCTGTCACTCAGGGTACTTCAGGTGGTCGTTCTGGTCGACCGGGTCAGCCCCAGTTTCCTCAGCTGCAGCGTCCGTGTAGATGTTATGAGTGTGGTGAGTATGGTCACTACAGGAGGGTTTGCCCGAGGTTGAGGGCTGATCAGCCGCAGCAGATAAGGTCTTGCCATGATTGCGGTGATCCGAGGCACATTGTCAGATACTGCCCTCGACTTTATGGCAGCTTCCAGCATTAGAGTTCTCGTGTTATGATTCTGGCACCGAGGTTTCCACAGCCTGCCCAGCCAGCTAGGGGCGATGGCAGAGGTGTTAGAGGTGGAGGTAGAGGTCTTAGATGTGGAGTTCAGGTCGCCAGAGGTAGGGTCCAGCCAGCAGTTAGGCCAGAGGCTGAGTCTTCAGGTGCAGACATTACAGGTACAATTCTGATTTGTATTAGAGATACTTCAGTGCTAATTTACCCTTGGTCTACGTATTCGTATGCGTCGTCCTATTTTGCACCCTACCTGATT
>MU751711.1:0-14047 GCA_026770625.1 Nicotiana glauca
GCAAAAATTCTCAAAATTGTACCCAAAGGCAATCTGTTTTATTTTTCGATTTCTTTTGGAGTAGTTTTCGTGAAGAAAAAATCACGTGCTCACATGCACTATATCCCGATCCACCGGAACCAACTCAATGTGATCAGGGATCCCCCATTTGGCTTTGAACGTCGTGAGCGCCGCAACATCCATCGTAGAGAAAATGGGTTCTGGCTCGTCTCCGGCAGGGCTATTGAAGTCAGTTCTCACCTTCCCTGGACGAGGAACCACCTCATCTACCGTCGGAAAACTCTCGTCTTTCACTGGACCCTCTCCCTCTCCGATTAGGGGTACATTTTCCGGCACCAGAGCACCAATGGCTCCATCAGAGTTGGAGTCTCCACTAACCATTTTTTCTTTGATTGAAAGAAACGAGAATAGTGAGGGAAAAAGGTAGTGTTCACAGTAAATCCTAACGGATAGAAGTATGAGAAACTGAAGAAGAAGAAGAAGAATATCACAAAAATCTCTCGTGAGCAATTAAGAAGCGTAGCATTCAAATGAAAGACCTTCCCCTAGTTATAGAAATGTAAAATGCCCCGAGCAGGAAAGCTAAATGCCGCCGCTTTGAAAGGGAATGGGCACGGGAAACGATGTCATACATAGAAAACATGTGCCATGATCACGCATGATGAGATTTAGTGGCATTTTGAACTGACTTGACGGTTCGATACAACTCTTGAAACGTCATATCGCCACCTCGCTACGAGGTATTTGCCCATTGCTCATGGTGCTCGGATTTCTCATAGAAGTTCTGATCGATGAAGTCCGCCCATCGAGCTCGCCCAAAAAGAGACCTCAATAAGCGGAGGGTCTAACTGTATGGGTCGAAATCTGACCACACGTGGATCAACACTAAAAGGAATGGCGAGGGGTCGATTAAGCCGTGGTCATATATTCGTAAGACATCATAACGACGAGTATTTCGGCTACTGCCGGGACCGAACTATCAGAAAGCTTGTAAGGCGAAGCATATGTCGTGACATTTAAGGGAAACGACCCAACGTACAATCAACAGATTAAGGTATTCTAGCTAAGAACCGTTGGATAAAAGGGAATACTCATTATATATATGGGGGGCTCTGCTTCAGAAGAGAGGGGGAAGAGTCGGAGAAGGTTGCATGAGAAAAATAAGAGAAGTTTCGGATCTTATTGACAAATCTTTGTAATCATCTTTCTTGAATCAATAAAGATAGATCCCCCGCAGCTGTTAATGGCATTTCTTCTTTTCCTTCTTTATTCTTACATTACGGAACAATACATCAAGAATGTAAGCATGTCATTTATGTTCCATATCTCTTTTAAATCTTAAAAGTTCATGAGTTTGACTATATCTTATTCTCTTATTCAATGTGTTTTGATCTAGCGTTAATTTTTCTTGGCTAGGATTTATCCTCTATTTTCTTATTAATTAGTTTAACAAAAAGCTTAACACTTTTTGATCAAACAACTGGAAGACCAAGTTAGATACTACAAGAATTCTTGGTAACTTATCTTGAGATAAATATCTTTACGTTGAACAATCAATATGAAGAGAAATTATATTAAGTTAATTCACCAAGTCATATATTTACCTTATATATTTAATTAAAAGTTTAAATGAAGAAAAAATGTTATTTCGTAAAACAAATAAAAGGCAAGCCTATATTTTTTCTAAATGGGGAGACAGTTCAGGAAAGAGACATTTTTGTGCTCACAAGCTATCATCACTTATCAGCCAGAATTACTTTAGTATTTTGTCCATAGCAAGTTAAAGTTCGAATAGTATACACTTTGGATAATGTATAAATGATAGTAAGTCAGAAATTACTAAAATATTTCACATCACTTGACATTATAACGAGCATCAAGTTTATGTTAAACTCGATCGGTGGTGTACTCGTGGTATTAAAATCTTGGATCCGTATTTCTCTCGAGTTTTCATTTATGGGATCACACTTATTATTGTTATTTTATCTCCGATCCTGACTCCGCCCCGGAGTAAATGCACCAACGATTCCCATGGGGATAAACCAAAAGGAGTCAGAGAGCAATAAATACAAAGGAACTGTCCCAACAGTACCAACCACACCAGAAATAATCTTTCTGCATGCATGCATATAGAGATAAAACAAACTGAAAATAAAAAGTCTGGCCAAGCATATGTATTGCCTCCTTGGGAAGTGTAATTTTTTCTGCCTGAAGACATCTTAATGCGCTTATTCAGCTGCCAATGGAGCTAATTAAATGAAGGGAAACAGCTGCTGCTGCCCAAAGGAACCAATGGTTTTGTTCTTTTTTTTATTTTTATTTGTGGGGGGGGGGTGTAGAAACAGTGTAATGACAGCTCTATAGGAATACATATATTACTATTTTCCCCCGTTTGGCCAAGCTGCAAAAATTAGCTTATTTTAAGAAGTATTTTTTTTTCAAAAGTACTTTTGGCAAGAAACAATTTGTATTTGGCTAATTAGTTTAAAAAGCACTTCTGAGCAGCAATTAGTGTTTGGCCAAGCTTTAAAAAACTGCTTCTAAGTGTATTTTTCTCAAAAGTGCTTCTCAAAAAAGTGCTTTTAGAGAGAACCTATTTTTTTCTATTTCTCCAAAACTGCTTATGTTTCTCCTCAAAAACACTTTTTTCCTTCCAGCAGCTTGGCCAAACACCTCAATTTTTGGCCAAAAAATATTCTTGGCAAAAAAAAGGACTTTTGACCAAAAATAAGCTTGGCCAAATAGGCTATTACTCACCTAACTCTGTGTCTCAGTTTTCGTGGCGCTGACATTTTTCGTCTTTAATTGTATTCGAGTTTCTAGGTTTTGAAAATTTTCAAGAATATGTTAAGAATTGGTATAATGAAGAAGTCAACTATGAGGGCAAAGTAGGGCAAAACACTAATNAGAAATTACTAAAATATTTCACATCACTTGACATTATAACGAGCATCAAGTTTATGTTAAACTCGATCGGTGGTGTACTCGTGGTATTAAAATCTTGGATCCGTATTTCTCTCGAGTTTTCATTTATGGGATCACACTTATTATTGTTATTTTATCTCCGATCCTGACTCCGCCCCGGAGTAAATGCACCAACGATTCCCATGGGGATAAACCAAAAGGAGTCAGAGAGCAATAAATACAAAGGAACTGTCCCAACAGTACCAACCACACCAGAAATAATCTTTCTGCATGCATGCATATAGAGATAAAACAAACTGAAAATAAAAAGTCTGGCCAAGCATATGTATTGCCTCCTTGGGAAGTGTAATTTTTTCTGCCTGAAGACATCTTAATGCGCTTATTCAGCTGCCAATGGAGCTAATTAAATGAAGGGAAACAGCTGCTGCTGCCCAAAGGAACCAATGGTTTTGTTCTTTTTTTTATTTTTATTTGTGGGGGGGGGGTGTAGAAACAGTGTAATGACAGCTCTATAGGAATACATATATTACTATTTTCCCCCGTTTGGCCAAGCTGCAAAAATTAGCTTATTTTAAGAAGTATTTTTTTTTCAAAAGTACTTTTGGCAAGAAACAATTTGTATTTGGCTAATTAGTTTAAAAAGCACTTCTGAGCAGCAATTAGTGTTTGGCCAAGCTTTAAAAAACTGCTTCTAAGTGTATTTTTCTCAAAAGTGCTTCTCAAAAAAGTGCTTTTAGAGAGAACCTATTTTTTTCTATTTCTCCAAAACTGCTTATGTTTCTCCTCAAAAACACTTTTTTCCTTCCAGCAGCTTGGCCAAACACCTCAATTTTTGGCCAAAAAATATTCTTGGCAAAAAAAAGGACTTTTGACCAAAAATAAGCTTGGCCAAATAGGCTATTACTCACCTAACTCTGTGTCTCAGTTTTCGTGGCGCTGACATTTTTCGTCTTTAATTGTATTCGAGTTTCTAGGTTTTGAAAATTTTCAAGAATATGTTAAGAATTGGTATAATGAAGAAGTCAACTATGAGGGCAAAGTAGGGCAAAACAATATTGATTTGGAAGCGACTCTAAGTTCAAGACATATGTATATTCTCCTTTTTCATGTTACAGTTCTAACGTTGAGAACTTTCGCTTTAAAAAATGTCATAATTTAATTACCTGAAAAGATAGTGTAAACTTAAAACAAATACAAGTTGTATTTGCTTGCATACTTGAGCTGATAAGCTATATCTTGGATAATTTATCCATGTTATATATAGAACATTCCTTAACATTTGACATATATAGATGTAGAAACAGAAAAATCTTAGTAGTAGTTTAGTTGATTGGCTAAAATTCAACTTTAATTTATATGTTTAGTTGCATGTTGATTTTTGGAAGTAAGAAAATCACCTTATATATATATATTAGGGTTCAAAAGCTTATATGGCCCGTTATAAATGTGCTTTTAGTTATACGGCTAATTTCACAAGAGATTTTTATACATGTTAAAATGTAGGAGATCGAATTGGTAATATAAAACACATGAGATCCTTATAACCAGAGGCGGATTCAGGATTTGAAGAGGATGGGTGCATTATTGTGAAGATAGGAATTTAGAATCTATATTTGACGAGTTTAACTTTAGTATCTAGCATGTACCTAGTATCCACTAAAATTTTAGTGATTTTCACGTATATATCTATACTCTGTGCCAAAAACAAGACCGTCCAAAGTGGGATTTGAACCATCAATTTCATTCATAGAGGTGCACCCAATGATTATTGCACCATAGGTGTCTTTGAATATGGGTTCACGCACATATAATTGAGTAAATTACAAGAAATATAATATTATTAAACATGATATAGGGAGAGAAATATGGGTTCACGTGAACCCATACCCTAAGACTTAGATATGCCCCTGCTTATAACTTATAGGAAAATTTTCGTCCCTATACCATATATCAAACTATATTACCAAATATATTCATAGTTTGCTAATTACCCTTCATGCTAATAGTATTCCTACAAAATATAGACAATGCATTAAATAAGGAATCATTGTAGCTGTAGGATTCCTTATTTAAGCGCGCAAAAATTGGAAATTAAATATTCTTCAAGATCTTCCACAACGCAAATCACGCACATTCATAATTATCATCAGCTTCGTTACCAATTTTCCATACTCTATTTTTGTGATACACTCTATTTCAACTGGGTTTTTTTTCTGATTTCACAAATCAAAAACGACTAAATCTTCTACAATTCTTCTGCAACAAACGCAACTATGTCCAAAATCCCAATTATGCTACAACTGAATGGGAATTGGGATAGCCATGGGAGATTTAGAGAATTTCAGGTTGATGGCATTGTAGTCGATGATGATGCAAGTTATAGTCTATTGATTTCAACAATAGCACGGCAATTAATGATCGATACATCCGAAAATATTATAGAAATCAAATACATTGTCAACGAGCATTGTCCTCCAATGGAAATTAGGAACGATATGGGTGTTCGTGTATACATGGAGATAAAAAAGAAAAATAAAAACTTAGGATCATGTCCGCTATGTATAATTGTTAGCGATTTCAATATGGAATTGAGTATCACCAATGACAACACAGTTGCAGGTGTATGATGTTAATTTTTCTATCAAATTATGGTTGTATGTCAATGTACTACACTTTATCTACATTTTATCTACAAATAAACTACATGTCAGAGTAAAATATAGTATGGATTTTCATAATATCTACAAAATTTCTACATTTATTCTACAAATAAATTACATATCATTTGAAAAATTAATGTGAAATACAGAATTTCAACCTTTCTACAAACTATTCATAACAGTATTTATATTTATTTTCATGCAGGTTCGTCTGAAACACTAAATTTACTTGATATACCAACATCTCCCGTTATAGAAGAATATGAAAGTATAATAATAACAGATACTACATCAAGTTCTATTGAAGTAGTACAAGTATACCAAGACAATGAAATAATTGCAACTGCAATGAAGCACTATTCTATCATGTACAAGTTTCAATTCAGGGTTAAAATATCTAGTTCTAGAAGGTATGAACATATGAATGGTCAAAGATCATTATTTTTGTAATTTTGTAGTTTATTTGTATTTTTTTACTTCTTTAGTTTTTTCATGTGATAATGGTTATCAGAATTGTAGATGAATTGTAGTTATGTTGTATATAGACTGTATAGTGTGATCATATAAGCTAAAATATTTTTTTTCTTTTTAAATCTACATTTTAAATCAGTGTTTATATTGTATTTATTTTATAGCTACTGCCTGATATATGTTGGTGAAAACTATACACGACACTTCAATGCAACTAGCATAAATGATTCTGCAATGTTCAAGGTCAGAAATTTCAACATCTAGCACACATGCTCTTTAATGGACAATACATTCATACAATGCAAACCTACTGCCATGGTAGTTGGTAGCATGGTTATTCCAAAATATTCCGATCCTAAGACAATATACACACCAAAAGACATACAATTTGACATGTTGTCTGAACACGGCGTGAATCTAACCTACATGTAAGCTTGTAGAGCAAAGGAAAAGGCATTAAAGTTTTTGAGAGGTCATCCTGCTGACTCCTACAACAAATTGCCTAGTTATTTATATATTCTAGAGAAGACTTATTCGGGTTCTGTAGTTAAATTGAAGAAGACAGACGATGACTGTTTCTTGTATGTATTTGTTGCGATTTGTACGTTAATCAATGATTGGAAATATTGTAGGCCAGTTGTAGTAGTTGATGGGACCTTCCTAAAGTTAGCATACAAGGGAATAATGCTAACAGCTAGTACAATGGATGCAGCAGGTATTGAAGTTTTATTGTAAAAATATTGTAGCTTGTATGTTTTTGTAGTACTTGCATATTTATTGTAGATATATTGTACAAAAGTTGTATTTTTTATATATATGTCTTCTTTTGCATTTTTTCTGCAACCAATTAATTGCTTGTTGCTACATAATGGAGGTATCATATTACCATTGACATATGATGTTGTTGATTCAGAGAATGACGCATCATGAAAGTGGTTTTTTGAGTAATTCAAAATCGCATATGGTAAAAGACCAAATATGTGTGTTGTTTCGGAACGGAATGAGAGTATCTTGAAGGCAACATCTATTGTTTATCCCGGCATGCCACATTATTCTTGCATGTGGCATATTTGAACAAATATATGGGCAATCTTTAAGAAGGGGCATCTAAAGTTAAGTGAATTATACTTTGCCACGGTACAGTCATACACCCTTAATGAATTTAATGAAAGGATGTCAAAATCTAAGAGATGATCCCCCGTGTTACAGCATACTTATACGATATTGGCTATCGTAGATGGTCTCGAGTACATGCTACGGTAAACAGAACTTGGACTATGACGTCAAACATTACAGAGTCGTTGAATGATATAACAAAATATGCAAGAGAACTACCGATAGTAGAACTATTAGAGTATATGAGGACCCTTCTTGAACGTTGGACGAAGGAAAAGTTATTGAAATCAAAGGGTACATTCACATACCTTGGCTTCAAATTCAACAAAGAGTTGGATGACAACAGAACATTGTCGCACAAGCCTAAAGTAAGATCTGATCATTTAATGAATCAAATTAATTTATACAGGACAATGTAGATATATTGTAGATATTTTGTAGAAACTTTCTATATAGTTTGAGTTTAACCGTATATGAATTATTTTTTTGTTTGTACTGTAATCGTAGGTGAGGGCTTCAACATACTACATCCATACAGTACAAGATGGTGTGAGGTGCTATATTTTCTATCTTGAAAACAAGAGATGTAGTTGTGGGCAATTCCAGCTTGACGAACTTCCTTGTCCACATGCTTTGGCTGCTTTAAGACACAGGGATGAGTCTTTTGAAAAATATTGTTCTCCTTATTACATAAAGGCGAACCTCTTGCGTACTTATGAAATACCAGTAAATCCCCTGCCTGATGAAAGCAAATGGAATGTGCCATAACATCTATCTAAAGAAGTAGTAAATCCACCTAAAGGAGGAAAAAGGCAGCCAGGAAGACCTCAAAAAGAAAGATACAAAACATATGATGAAATAAATTCAAAGAAGTACAAGGTTTCATGCGGCAACTGCGGGGGAGAAGGGCATAACAAAAGATCTTGCAAGAATGCACCCAAAAAGAAATAAAATTTTATGTAGTTAACAGAATATTTCATAAAAAATATTGGTTAGTTCTGGATAACATATTTTGATATGTAATTGTTGAGGTTATTTAAGATCATAATATAGATAGTATGTATTTTTTTGTATTGAGATAATACGTTCATAGAGTAATTTGCTTATTAATGGTTTCTATATATATAATCTATAATTTTTTTACTATCTCTGGAATCCTTTACACAATTATTAATGTATTTTTGCAGTTTATATACAATAAAACTACAAAAAAATATACATTACCTGGAATTTGCAGAGTATCTATATTATAAATCAGTAGGAAAGTAGTTAAACACTTTAAAATACTGTAGATGAAGTATTATTTACATTCAACAAATGAATATAAAAAGAAACAAAATACAGTGTTAAATATAATCTACAACTTATCTACAAAAAACTAAAATATATGTAGCTGACTTAATAGCTAGATTATAATTCAGCTAGAAAGAAGCTATATGGTAAAAATAATGTAGATCAGATAATTTATACATTCAACAAATTGAATTTAAAAGCAACAAAATGTTTAGTTACTGATTTTTACACTCTATCTGCAAAATAACTACATATTTTTGCGTTGACAGAATAACTGTATAAAAGTTCAGTTGGAAAGGATTTATATGCTAAAAATAATGAAGATCAATTATTGTAAAGATTCAACAAGTGAATATAAAACCAACAGAATATTTCCATTGAACTGCTATATTGGATAAAAAAAAACAAAGGCTACTATAATTGTAGCGTAATTTTGCTACAACTAAAACAACAAAAATTGTTCAAAAACTTGTCTACAATATTTCTTCTAAACTAGCATCAACTAAACAATTGTAATACATGTTCCATACAAAACATTACAACTACTTCTTCTTCCTCTGGACTCTTGTCTTCTCATTCAAAGCTGGTGCACCTTTTCTCCTTGCCAATTTGCTTGTCACCTCACTATCACTAATTTTCCCATGCTCCTGCTTCTTTCTAGTATAGTCCCAAAGTAGTACTCCATAGCATCAACGGTGTTGGTCAATATCAGAAAGGTCTTCTGTAGGAATTGATAACTCTCCGAGACTAACATACTCTGCAAAGGCAGCAACAAATACACCACAATCGCTGCAAAAGATTTAAAAAAATGTCAATATTTAACAAACCATCAGAAAAAGGGTTAAATGTATAGAAAGAAAGAAGAATTTTGTTACAGTGATCCTTCTTTTTGCTGTGGTATCTCTCCGACGATCCACTGAATGTTAATAGGGTCGGTGACAGCTTTATCAATGTATGCCTTTGTATTCTTGAAGTTGATGTCTTTATGCTTCCCATAAAAATCGGTGCATGACAAATATAAAGGGATAATAACAGAAAACTTGTTGACACAAGATTCAACAATAGGGTGATTGCGTGAAGAGACCATGGAATCATACGCATAAAGATACCTTTCTACAATGTCACAAAAAACCAACGCCCAGTGGAATTTTTCTACAATATTAACAGGCATGATGACATAATCAACTTCATCCCATGCAACATTTGCGAGTAGTCTATGCCCAGTATATATTCTGCTATAACGTCATGGGGTTTGACAACATAAAACTTCTTTTCTTGAGGAGAATTTTGGTACTTTTCATAGATTTGATCAATCCTAGCCTTGAACAAACAATTTGTTATGGTAAACCTGGTCTTGTTGTGGGGGCCATAATTGCCTCTTTTTCTCAAGTAATACATTATAACATTAATGTGCTGCAACAAAAATAGATTGCATTTATACTACAAATTATCTTTAAATAATCTACACAAAATTATAAAATAACTACAATTCATCTACAATAAGAATACAAAGCATCTACAATCAAAGTACAAATTATCTACACATAATATACAAAATATCTACAAATCAAATACATTGAATCTTACCGAGTCATTGAGGACTTATCCTGGGTGTGCCAGGGAAAAGAACCACTTTTTTTGTCAACCTTTTCCACTCCAAGATCCAACCATGGCTTAATTTGGTTGTCCTTTATAGAATACAGAGCCTTCCTCATATATAAACAAATAGAAATTAAAATAAAATTATTCTTATGAAGTGGATGTGTAAAAGATGAATACTAGAATAAAAGTGTCAAATTGTGCAACCTAACCTCTTTGGACCTGTGTCGGTACAGTGGTATAACCACTTGTGGAATTGATCCAACAACTCAGGGTCATAACACTAGTAAATGGGTGCTTGGGGTGAAAAATTTGAGGTCCAACCGAGGTGCTTCCACCAGAACTGTATAAGGGGAGAAATGGTGATCGGACAGGCTTTCCTGGCTGCTTTATTCTACCTTGATGCATGGGTATTGTTTCATCTTGTATAGGCTCGCCGAACTTAACCAACTGGGAGAAATTATAAGGCAGCTCGAAATCATAAAGCGTAACCTCCTTCTTCTTACCTCCGGAGTCTTCTGAATCGCCTACATTCATATACTCTGCCTCTTCACCTACATTGCCATCTTCCTGATTCTGCTGTTCTCTTTGAGCTGCTACTGAATCACCTGCATTCACATACTCTGCCTTCACCTACATTGCCATCTTCTTGATTCGGGTGTTCTCTATGAGCTGCTACTGTCACTCCATGAATTGAAAATTGTGCATGCATATCTTCCCTCTCTGTAACACCATGTATATCTAACTTAATAGAATGGTAAAAATATTAAAAAATAAAGAAAATATCTCTAAATAAAATTTCATACCTGCATTTTCTTCATGAACTGCCCCTTCAAAATGTGCATATAAATCAACACGTGCTGGATGATTTTCTTCACCAAGTGCACCTTTAACATGTTCTGTTTTTTTTTTTTATAAAAATATTAAATCAAAAGGTTATAAAGATATGGATCTACATAAATCTGTAGAACTGTGCCAATATGCTGGATTTAGTAGACAAATTGTAGTTATGCTGTAGATAATTTGTAGATATTCTGTAGATTACTTATAGATAAAATGGAGATATATTGTAGATACCTATTTTGCTGGGGCTAACCTGCACTGGTTCACCACTATTGAACTGAAATTGTTGATTGTTCTTGTCTTTTGGTTGGTCAGTATTTTTGGTTGAACTCCCAGCAAACTGAAAGTCTTATATTAGTTAGGATATATATTATAAAGGTGACATAAATAGTTTTGTTAATATGATTAAAATTCAAATGTTACCTTTGCATCAACTTGATCATTTGGACTGTTTATCACCTGCAAAACAGTCTTGACTGACTCCTTTATTGGGTCTCGAAAGCTACCTAGTTCTTCAAATACATCTTTCCTAAAATCTTCAAGCTTTTCATGGACCTACATAATTAAAAAAAATATATAGTTAACTTTAGAAATATGTCTTAGAATACATTAAAAACAGATGCACAATTATATATACATCACAATGCTGTTTTGGAATACATGCTACCTTCTGAAGACCTTTTTTTAACTTTCTTATTTTACAAAGAATAGACTCCTTTTCCTCTTTTCCAATTGATTCTTTGGGTTCCAATGGAGGAGCATCAACTTTGAGATCCTCAGAAACATGTTCAACCTCTTGAATTATATACTCAACTTTATCAGGCAAAGACATCACTGAAATCTCTTCAGGTGATTCATTTATGTTAATGAACTGAATGATAAAAAAAATAAATTAGCTTGATTAAGGCAGAATATGTATACAAATTTTAGATATTTTATTGGTAAATTGTATAATCATAAATAAAAACCATTTACCTTCATCCGTTCAGGCTTGATCATCTGTCTTCAATTGTAGCTAACCAAATAAGACCCTTACTAGCTGACCAATTAAGTATGCGAGGGATTGCATTAGAAATCTTTGTAGTTATATCAATGGTGGCGGAGGAGCAACACTCATACAACCATACTTGCATGGCTAGTGGGAATCCTCGAATGAGATAAGAATGAACGAAAGGATTTAGCATGTGCCTAACTAATTAAATCAACTGTCTGTAAGACTGAATACCCCATGGAAATGTCTCGTACTGACCGAATTCGACGAAATAAAACCTAAAATGATCTACCAACCCTATATGGTCTCTCTCAGAAGGACAAATGAAGAATTCTATGAGATATAGAATACATAACTTTACTGCATCCTCATCATTTACTCAGCTTTTGTTGGTTACTATCTGTTTTAGGTATGTGTTCTCTACTTTTACCTGGTTTCGAAAGTAACTGCTAATTATATTACTGACATAATTAGGAGTGTAACCAAAGTCTGTCACCTCGATATGACATCTAAGACCAGTTATTACTACAAACTCTCTCAGTCCAAAAATTAACCTCTCACCTTTTAACTGAGCTGAAAAATAAGAAGCATCATATGAATTCAATTCATAGTTCATAAGAAGATGAATAGCTTGATTTTGCACGCATAAATTGGAAATAACAATAAATAACCAAAGCATGTATTCCTGAATAGCTTCAAACTATTTGGAGACAAAAGCTCTTTAATTTGGCTAGGAATGTTAGGGTCACATAGTGTCTGGAACCTAAGCACCTCATAATCAACATTATGGGATGCAAAAAAATATCCATTCTGCGAAATTCAAAAAATATAATATAACATTAATACAGTGATTAAAAAATATAGATACATCTGCATTTTATCTATAAAATAACTTCAAAAAATATACAAAAAATAAATAATTTTAAACAGATCAACAAATCTACAATTAATCTTCAAAATTAAGACAAATAATCTCACATTAATTCAATGCTTAAAAAACATAGATACATTTTGCAATTTATATACAACATTTCTACAAAAAATTTACAAATAAAAAAACAACATAGATATGAAGATTTTTAACAACTAAATAAGCGAAATAACTAGTGAAGAAATTACTAAATTCTTACCTTCACCAATGACTGTTTTTGAATATTTTTAGGAGATTTAACATTAGGGGATTTTTTTGAATTTTTCTTCTTTTTGGGAGTTTTTGAACTGGGAGTCACCTTCGCTTTATTTCCAGGTTTACTAATAGGCACATCTTCTACAAAATTATCATCGAACGCTATCTCTTTTCGTTTCCTTTCCGCTTGTTTGATTGGCCTCGAAGATTCTCCAGCATCGAAATCATATTTTTGTTTAGTTCTAGCTTCAGCCCTGATTTGACGCAGAGAAAGACTATACTTCATATCTTCAATTGCATGTGCAGATTTCCCTTACTTTTTGGGTGAATGTTCTGATAATACACTCAAATCGAAAGAAGGTATATCAGTTTCTAGAGCTTTTTTAGGGTTGTGCTTTGAAGGTTTGTTCTTCTTCATTGAGAAATTTTGAAGTTGAAGGTAAATGTGTGTATGAACTTTGAAGATTGGACTTCAATTTTGACTGGTTGTAGAAGAAAAAACTTGAATTTGGACGTTAATGGTAGGGGGTTACATATGTTTCTCTGGTTTTAACAGAGGGAATAATGGTTTGGAACGTGGGGGTGTGGGGATTTGGAGGAATATACTGTACCATTAATGTAGGAGTGATATACGGTACAATAAATGTACCGTTAAAACCCATTATGGAATAGAATTGGTAATTAGGTATACTAAAGGTAGTTATATCAAACCTTAACCATTGAGGGTAATATAGTTTCCTATATGGCATAGGAATGTAAAAATTCCTAATTTATAAGATTATTTTTTTCTATTCAAATTATAATGAATATTTTCTACCATTTAATCTATAAATTAATCCTTCTAACAGAAGGTGCGTCTGTATTTATGAATATTAGGACTTGAAATATATTTTTCAAATTAGTTGAAGTTTAAATACTCTTCAAATTGGTGAAACATTTCACCTTAGAAGACATATAAAAAGGACGGGAAAAATTAATTTTATATATATATATATATATATATATATATATATATATATATAT
>MU751711.1:14322-26477 GCA_026770625.1 Nicotiana glauca
TAAAAAATTTACAAATTTTATATAGTTTTGCGGCTAGTTTCGAACGCACGCTAAAAATGATTATCGCCCAAAAAGGATGGGAATGATCAGAAGACTAATATATTTATGACAAAAATGCGGCCTAAATGTCTTTGAATCTCAAAATTTCCAAAAAAGAATTCCAGTATATTCACTCATTTACTGCAAAGAACAGCTTACAGGTGAAAGCATTCACTCCTTTCCAACCACCGCTATATATCTTCCCTCTTTATATTAAACCCTCACATTCCCTTCATTTTCTCATTATAAACTTGTCAAGAAAAGGAAGGGAAAAAAACAAAAAAGAATATAACACACCTAGTTTAAGAAAAATGGCAAATAATGAGTTTATAAGGATATTTTCTTGTACATTATTTGTGGTGTTATTGTTGGTGAATAGTGCAATATGTCAAGAAGTGGATGATGCATTGGCACCAGAAGCTGGTGGTGGAAGAGGAAGGGCATTGGTTCCAGCCATGTTTATATTTGGAGATTCTTTGATAGATAATGGCAATAATAACAACTTGCCCTCTTTTGCAAAGGCCAACTATTTCCCTTATGGGATTGATTTTGATGGTGGCCCTACTGGTCGTTTCTCCAATGGTTACACTATGGTTGATGAAATTGGTAATTAAATTTAACACACATGCTTTTTGTTACATTTAGGTTGTCTACTTAGCGTATGAGAGCGTAACTGGTAAAGTTGTTGTCGTGTGACCAGGAGGTCACGGGTTCAAGCCGTTAAAATAGCCTGTCTAAAGCTGTGTACAATAGACCCTTGTGGTCTGTCTCTTCCACGGACCGGGAGCTTAGTGCACCGAACTGCTCTTTTAAGTTGTCGACATAATACCGGGGTGCGGCCTTTCCCCAGACCTTGCATGAACAGGGGCTGCCCTTGTTGCATGGAATTTATTTTCATTCTGCATACCTTCTTGATTCTTGTTTACGTATGTTAATTGTCCGACTCTTGCTGTAGGGAATTTTCACTATTTATATATAGAGATGCTATTTTGCATGAGATGAAAACTATGCAGTGTGTTTTGGCTTGATCTCTAGCTAGTTATTCATTAAGGTAGTAAGTTTAGATCCACATGTTAAAAGCTAAATATTAGAAGGGTTTATTCAGCCAATTCAAATGATGTTTACTCGTGACAGCAGGTTATATATTACTTAACTTGTTATTTTTCATTATATTTTCAATATATAAGTGGATTCGTTATCTAAAATAAAACAAGGGACATTGATGAATATTAGAAAACTTTTATAATCAGAGGTTGACCTAGAATTTTTAATGCGATGTGGGCATTACTATTCTTTTTAACAGTGTCTGCCTAAAGGTTTATAGTGTTCAGGGTGTCAAGTTATCTATCATAATCATAATTTTCAAGGTATTGATACATACATATACAAGATTTTTACGGAAGCTTACGGGTCCAATGACCCCTCATATATCATTACAAGTAGGTTCGCCTCTGATTGTAATAGAAAGAATGTTTCCATATAATACCCTTTTAACCTATATGTATATACTGTCAATACTGCCTAAAGGGAATATATTTAGGTAATATAATAATAATTGAGCAAGAAAACAAATCAGAAAATTAAAATACTGATACTTAATTGGCATGTACATGCACAGCTGAACTGCTAGGACTACCACTCATTCCAGCATACACAGAAGCTTCAGCAGATACTTCAGGCGACAAAATGCGCTATGGAGTGAACTATGCTTCTGCTGCTGCTGGGATTCTTGATATTACTGGCAGAAACTTTGTAAGTTCTTAATTATTGCATTTCCTAATTAATATACTCATATTTATTTCGATACGATGACAATGTTGCAGTTGTTATTGATCAAGAAGGAAACCCAACAAGGAACTTAAATTAGTAATTATTTGAGTTTTGTTAATTTTGGATATTATACTCCAGGTTGGGAGAATTCCATTCAATCAGCAAATCAAGAACTTTGAGAACACACTTGATCAAATTACTGATAATCTTGGTGCACCAGATGTAGCACAAGCATTAGCCAAATGCATATTCTTTGTTGGAATGGGAAGCAATGACTACCTCAATAATTATCTAATGCCTAATTATGACACTAAGAATCGCTACAATCCTCAGCAATATGCCAATCTCTTGGTTCAACAGTATAGCCAACAACTTACTGTAAGATATATATTTCTTCCTTTCTTTAATTTTTTATCCTTTAAGGGGAGCTTTGGGACAACAGTAAAATTGTTTCCATATTACCTATATATAGTAAAATTGTTTCCATGTTACCTTTATACAGTAAAATTGGGACAATAGTAAAATTGGTCACTATGCGTGAATGCAGGGTGCTTTGTGCACCGGACTGCCCTGTCCTTTTTTTTTAAATTCTTTTTGTCTTCATGAATACCTAAGTGCAACGATAAAATTGTAATAGGTCATGATTTCGAGCAATGAAAGCAACCACTTATGTTTGCATTAGGGTAGACTGTCTACATCACACCCCTTGGGATAATGACCTTTCCCCGAACCCTATGTGAATAAGGAATACTTTGTGCACCGGGCTGCCCAGCCTTTTTTAAATGCTTTTTTTCTTCATGAATACCTTCTTTTACTATCTAATTAATGTTATTATATTAAAAAAAAAATTGAAATTGCAGAGATTGTATAATTTGGGAGCAAGAAAATTTGTGATTGGTGGAGTAGGACTAATGGGTTGCATTCCAAGCATTCTTGCACAGGGTAATGGTAATGTGTGCTCAGAGGAAGTGAATCAGCTTATTTTGCCATTCAGTAACAATGTTAAGTCAATGCTTAGCAACTTAAATACCAATCTTCCTGGTTCAAAATTCATCTACATTGACATTAAGAACATGTTCCAAGATCTCCTTACCAATTACCGACGATATGGTAAGTAAATATTTACAACTTTCCTTATCTAATTATTTCTTCTTATGATATTGAACTCATGAGAAGCCCTTTGGATAGTTCATTTCAGTTATCGTATTTCTCTGTTGTTATTATTTGGTAGTACTACTTCTCTAGCTTTTCTCCTTCTCACTTTTTCTGAGTCGAGGGTCTATTGAAAGTGATTTCTCTAGCTTTACTAGGGATGGTTAAGGTCTGTATATACATTACCTCTGACCAGAGCATATCTAGGATTTAAATTTTATGGATTCAACCTTTATGGTTTTTAGCATTGAACCCACTGTCTTTTTAAAGTTATGAGTTCAGATTGCTACATATGGCAATATTAATAAATTTTTACATATAAATTTATGTTCCGCGTCAAAAGTACTGAGTTCAGTTAAACTCCATGCCGAGACATTGCATCCGCCTCTGACCTTCTCTAGATCTCACGTGTGGGAATATAATGGTTTTGTTGTTGTTGTTGTATGTTGTTGAGAAGCCCTTTGGAGTAACATGAATATTTAAAATCCATATAGCCGACCCGACTTGTTTGTAATTGCAGGATTTAGCGTGATTAACAGAGGGTGCTGTGGAATAGGGAGGAACAGAGGGCAAATAACATGTTTACCGTTGCAAACACCATGTCCAAACAGAGATCAATATATATTTTGGGATGCATTTCACCCAACTGAAGCAGTGAATATCTTATTTGGAAGGAGAGCTTTTAGTGGCGGTCCTGATGTTGTTTATCCTATCAACATTCAGCAGCTTGCTGCTCTTTAATTTAAGCTTTATTTCCATATATTTTGTCTCTGTGTGTGTATTTTGCTATATTTAGTTGAGAAAATATCTGACTGTGAAGAACTGGAAATTGCAGCAAAACCTGAGGCAGTTTCTCTTGTACTAAACTACTAAGGGGATGTGTTAGGATTGGAAAATCTTCTTTTGTCTCTGCACATTTAAATGCTCAGTCTTTGTTGCCTATTACCAGCATGTTATCTACGGGTTCGGCAGAAGGATTAGAATCTCGAACCCATAAACTTCAAATTTCGCTCCGCCTCTAAACACACACAACCAGTCAACCACACCCCACCAGTTCCCACTGCTCACCTGAAGAAAATTAAAAACAACTCTACTATCTTAGAATATCCCAAAAAGAAAAAGTAAAAATAAAAAAAGACTTCATTATGCAGTTCAGGACACGATTAATTAAGATGATGATTAGTGACAACACCACTACTAGCCGGCCGGTCGTTTCAACCCCGTTTTCCCCATTTCTTCTTCTTTATGAGTTTGTTCAACTGTATTTCATCGTATCAGTGTTGGTTGGTTCGGGTTTGGAGTGGTCTTGGAGTGGAATGAGACACTTAGTCTCTTATTTTGGAAATGTGTCAGCTGGCCTAGTTCCATGATAGGCGTCATCACGACCGAATTGATTTTGGGATCGTGACACCCATTTGTCACAAAGACAACTTTCTCTGATTAATTGAGGATGTTCGAGAACGTGACACACGTTTGTACATCCTTTACTACTAGTCTACTAGTGAGAAGCATAGAGAAAATGCAGTTGATCATGTCAATCAGTATTTAGGTGTACCTTAAACTTAGTTACCCGAGCTAGGTGGTCAAAGTAACCCGATACAAATTAACCGAGGAGTGCACAAATTGATTCAGACATCACCGTTATAAACGAGTGTTTGAAACAATAACAAAGACTGCAAACAAAAACAACGTGCAACTTTATTGTTAGCAGCACTAGCATTCTGTTTAGCAGCAGAGAGCTCTAACAGCAATAGCAAACTCCAACTACTTTCGTTTATAAAGATCACTGAACAACATCCCTTAGGAGGTTTCATATGGTAATATCTATTTGACTCGACCTCTTTTGCTTCAGGGAAAGGATAAGAGGAATAAAACAAAATGGACTCATCGTCATGCGCGGAGCTAGAGTGTTGGGAGCGGGTCCAGTAGCTTTAGTTTGAATCTTGTATGTCTTAAACAGAGGTGGAGCCAGGATTTGAAACTTATGGATTTGAAGTTATAGTCTTTTTAAGTGATCGGGTTCTAAATTAATAATTTGTGCATATTTAATGGATGTTTTAAGAAAAATACATGGATTAGATCAAAGCGATTGGGTTCGGCCGAACCCGTACTCGATGGGCTAGCTCCGCCTCCGGTCTTAAAAATTCATTAAATATGTATAATTTATTAATTAAAACCCTGTAATTTAAATTAATTAGAATCTCAAACTCATAAGTTTGAAATCCAGGTTTTGTCTCTGCTCACCATGCGTTTGTGGAAAAGACTGTGTAAAAATAAGTAGTTGTACAGTTAGTTATTTATGTTGTACCCTTCTAGAAAGATAATTAGTTAGAAGTTAATTGCTTAGTTGTTATTAGTTAGTGGAAATGTTATGTTGTAATAAATATACATAATAGTTGTATTTGTAATTACGGTTAAGAAGATTAGAGATCAATTCTTTTTCTCTCTCCAGAACTTTCCCCTCTTTTATTCTTCGTTCTTCTTTCTTCCTCAATTCTTAGACTTCATTAATGGCAGACCTAGAGCTTGTTCTTAACATGGTATCAGAGCATGGTTAATTGCGATTCAGAGTTCTAAGAATCTGTAAATTCATTGCTCATTCCAGCTTTCTATTTCTATTTCTGTCAAACCCTAAATTCTTTTTTTTCTCCTATTTGCTTCGATTTTTTTTTCCTTCGAAACGGCGATTGATACGCCGGAGAATGCAGCTGGAACTTCACATGCAGCTGTTCAACAAGTCGATTACAATGATCCTCTGTATGTTCATCCATCGGATACACCAGGTATTTCACTCGTCCCTCAACTGTTGATAGGGACTGAAAATTACTCGGAGTGGAGCAGATCTATGGTAATGTCATTACTAGTAAAGAACAAATTAGGTTTTGTTCATGGATCGTGTACTAGAAATCAATTTGAAAAGGATGCCTATAAATTACGTCAATGGGATAGGTGTAATGCGATTGTGCAATCATGGATTATGAGTTCAGTTGCACCAGAACTCAGAAGAGGAATTGTATACTCAACCAATGCAGAGAAGGTATGGAAGGCTATGAATGAGAGATTTGACAAAGTGAATGCTACCAAAATTTATCATATGAATAGGGAGATTAATTGTTTGATGCAAGGCATTTCGAGTGTTTCTGTATATTTTTCCAGACTCAATGACTTGTGGGATGAATTTGAGTCAATAATTCTTTTTCTTGGTTGTGACTGTGAAAGATCCAGACTTTTTGTGACATTTCTTCACCAACAAAAACTCATGAAGTTCCTAATGGGGCTAAATGATACCTATGCACCGCAAAGGAGTCAAATTCTAATGATGCATCCAACACCTACTCTAGATCAGGCCTACTCAATGATTGTGCAAGAGGAAAGCCAAAGGGTAAATATTGGTACTTCACAAGCTAGTATTTTAGGGAGTATACCTATGAATGTAGAGAGTAGTGCTTTAGTTGCTGCAAATGCTTCGAATGTGAAACCTAGAAAACAAAATGGGCTTATACTCCTTTGCCTTCTAATTCTGCTTCTTCTTATCCAATTCAATATTTTGTGTCTTATTCTCATCTTCCTTCTCACTTTCAGTCCTTCTTAGCTTCTTTTTCATCAGACACTGAGCCTTCTTCTTACTCTCAAGCCATCAGAGATGACAGGTGGGTTCAAGCAATGAAGCTTGAAATAGAAGCACTAGAGCAGAACAATACTTGGGAAGTAGTTACCCTGCCACCTGGGAAAGTGCCCATTGGATGTAGGTGGGTATAAAAAATTAAATATAATGCTGATGGATCTATTGACAGGTTTAAGGCAAGGTTAGTAGCAAAAGGATATACATAGCAAGAGGGCATTGATTTTCATGATACTTTTTCCCCAGTAGCTAAGATGACTACTGTAAGGGCTGTCATAGCTACTGCAACTCTTAAGCATTGGCCTCTTTTCCAGATGGATGTCCACAATGCCTTCCTAAATGGTGATCTCTTTGAAGAGGTCTATATGACTCTGCCCCAGGGATTTGGTAGCCAGGGGGAGACCAAGGTTTGTAGACTCCTTAAATCCCTATATGGTTTGAAACAGGCCTCTAGACAATGGAACTTAAAATTAACACAAGCCCTACTAACATCTGGTTTCAAACAGAGCAAACATGACTACTCATTATTCACTAAAACTACTAATGGTGCTTTTGTACTTATACTTGTATATGTAGATGATTTGCTTGTTACAGGAAATGATTTGGCAGAGATACAGTCAGCCAAAGATGTTCTGCATAAAAATTTTAAGCTGAAGGATCTTGGAGAACTAAGATATTTTCTTGGCATTGAGTTTGCTAGATCAAGTGAGGGCATCATAATGTCATAAAGAAAATACACCTTGGAGATGATCTCTGAAACAGGACTCTCAAGTTCAAAGCCTAAAGAAACTCCAATGGAACAACATCTAAAGCTAACTAGTGTAGAATTTGATGATCTAATAAAGACAGAAAATGTTGATGAGCTTTTAGAAGATAAAAGCATTTTTCAGAGGCTTGTTGGGAAGTTGTTGTACTTAACAATAACCAGACCAGACATTGCATATGCAGTGCAGTGTTTAAGTCAGTTTATGCATGCACCAAATAGGTCTCATTATGAAGCAGCTCTGCATGTAGTGAGGTATGTGAAGAATCAGCCTGGACTTGGACTCTTAATGTCAAGCACTGGTGCAGAAGAAATTAGGGCCTACTATGATTCAGATTGGGCTTCATGCCCTATGTCTAGGAAATCAGCTACTGGTTTCTGTATTAAACTAGGGGGATCAGTTATCTCCTGGAAAGCCAAGAAGCAGAGCACTATATCTAGAAGTTCAGCAGAAGCTGAATATAGAAGTATGGCACATACAGTAGCTGAATTGATGTGGTTGAAAGGACTACTGATGGAGTTGCGGGTAAATGTGAAGATGCCTATGAAGTTGTATTGTGATAACAAGGCAGCTCTACAAATAGCATCTAATCCTATGTATCATGAGAGAACAAAACATATAGAGATCGATTGTCACTTTATAAGGGAGCAAATACAGGAAGGTGTGATAAGAACTTCATACATATCCAGTCAAGAACAACCTGCAGACATCTTGACAAAGGCTTTAGGCCATCAACAACATGCAGCATTACTTTCCAAGTTGGGAATGAAAAACATTTTCCATTCTCAACTTGAGGGGGAGTGTAAAAATAAGTAGTTGTACAGTTAGCTATTTATGTTTTACCCTTCTAGAAAGATAATTAGTTAGAAGTTAATTGCTTAGTTGTTATTAGTTAGTGGAAATGTTATGTTGTAATAAATATACATAATAGTTGTATTTGTAATTACGGTTAATAAGATTAGAGATCAATTCTTTTTCTCTCTCCAGGACTTTCCTCTCTTTTATTCTTCGTTCTTCTTTCTTCCTCAATTCTTAGACTCCATTAATGGCAGACCTAGAGCTTGTTCTTAACAGACTGAAAGGCGAGGCTCTGTTTTATAGAGAGGCTTTGCTGATGCATATGTATTATCTTTTTTTTCTTTTCCAACTCGCTCAAACCATCATATCTGCAGAGTTTTAGTGATGTAGTGGTTATAAGGGGTGTTCAAATCAAGTAAGAAGGGAAAAATCTCACTTTATATCCATTAAGTCCAAACTATTTATCATTTAATATTCAAGCCTAAACTATTTACTTTTTCTGCCTATGCAGTCCAGACTATTTACCCAGCCCATCCATTAGTTATTTGCATTCGCATTTGAAGTACAGAATGTAAAAAAAACATTAGGCTTCATTTTGCAAGCTTATTTGGTGGTGGACTTTAATGGATCTACTTCTCCTATGCCAGATCGATCTCCATTAAGAGGGTCAACTCAAGTTATTGCTCTACCTCCTCTCCTTATGATTTTTATGTGTGTATGAAGACCTACCATTGTTGAGCTTGAAGCTCCTAAATTTGAAATATTATTTTGAAGATTTATTGTTTGATTCGATGTGGGTACTATAAAATATTTCTTATAGTACCTTCGAATAAGCTTCCCAGATCTGAATCTTTATGTGTGTTTGAATATCCACCATTGTTGGGCTTGAAGCTCAATTTTTATTTTTGAAGATTTCTTGTTTGATTCAAAGTGAGTGTTATTAAATATTATTTATAGTACCTTATAGAAGTTCATACTAAAATTTGATCGCATTTGGAGTTGATTTGAGGTGATATCGAATCTTTCAGTTGAAAATCGAAGAATACAGTTACCAAATAGTATACTGCTACGGTATACAATATGTTGTAGGAGTATATAGTTATATTGTAATAATATACCGCAAGAGTATACTGTAATAATCGAAGAAGAATACAGTTGCCTAACAGTATATCGTTACGGTGTATAATATACTGTAGGAGTATATAGCTATACTGCAATGGATAATATTATAGTATATAGTATATTGTAATAATATATTGTAACGATATATTGTAAAATGTGCAATATACTGCAAAGGTATGATGTAATAATATACAATATACCCTCATAGTATACAATTTAATGTAATAGGATAATATTGAATGAAGAACATAAGATATCATTTTCTTATATTGTATGGTATGTAATATATAATTCAATAGTATATAGTTTATGAAATAATATATTATTATAATATAAAAATATAATGTTATAATTAGGTCATTTTTTAAGATTCTTAACTGGATCCTTTATTAAATATTTTAATAAAGTTCTCACGCTTTTTATAAAAAAATTCTTAAAAGAGGTGTTAGATGGAATTCCATGGAGATGTTATTTACTATATTAGAAGTAGATGTACAAATAGACATAAAGTAGTAATATCCCTAATTTGTAAATTTATATACTAATGTGCACAATAATGTTAGACACTAATATGATCTCACGTTAGTTAACATGTGCTGAACTTGAACATTCATGGCGAGAGAGAGGGGAAGAGGACGTGGAAGGCCCAAAAAAGTTGTAATCACCAATCTAGGAAGCTCTGTCAGCTTGCAAAGTCAAACGAAGAGAGATAGTGAAGAGAAAGCTATACAAACACCATATCTAGATCTAGAGTCTGATACTAAGGCTCAATGGAGAACACATGAGGTGCGTCTCGCTCAAGAATCTCAAGAAAGCTAGACCTAACAACACCTCCATCGGCTACAATCCATCCACAGGAGAATGTAGCAAAGGAACAATCAGTGCATGCAACAGTAACTAATGGAACAGTAACAGTTACAGAGGAAGATAGAGTTTCAAAGAATCCTGCACCGGCTACAGAAGAGGTAGATCCTAAACCATGGTCTAATCTATTTCAGAAAAATAGATCTGGAGCAAATAGTATGTCTTTATCTTATATTCCTGCACAAATCGTCAATGGCCAAATTGTTGTACAATTGGACAAAGACGAAGTTCAATATGAGATTGAGAAATGGAAATGTGCTCTAATTGTATACAGTTTGGGTGAGACTCAGCGCTATAACACTATGAAACGATATATCAATGTTAATTGGGCAAATGTTAGAGAACCAGATGTGTTTCTATATGAGGAAGGATACTACATTATCAGATTTCACATGGAGGCTAACATGCAAGAGATATATTATTCTGGACCCTACTCCACTAATAATAGACATATGATCTTAAAGCCTTAGACATCAGAGTTTGATTTTAATAAAGAATTTCCCACTGAAATTCCCTTTTGGGTTAAATTCCCAAAATTACCTATGAACCGTTGGGGTGTTGATTCTCTTAGTAGAATAGCTAGTGCTATTGAGATTCCTATATTTGTTGATGAATGTACAACTAAGAAAATTAGAGTGTCCTTTGCCAGAATGTTGATAGAGGTTAATGTAACTAAACCATTGCCAGATGAGATCTGTGTTATGGATCCAAAGGGTAGACAATTTCTGCAGGGAGTCTATTTTGAGTGGAAACCTGAGTTCTGTGATAAATGTCAAAAGGTTAGCCACACATATGCTCCTCATAGAGGCCAAAATAAGCAGGAACCTAAGCAACATGCCAAACAGAATGGAAAAATAAGGGAACCTAAGAAAGCGACCATGGAATGGAGAACCAAAAGGGCAGATTCAAAAGCCTGATACCATGCCTACACAACATACATCAGTTGAGCAACAAGATCATCAACAAATACCAGTTGAATAACAGATATCACATCCCTATCCTCCAAGTTGCGGACCATCAATTAGTCAAAGGCAAAACAACAATAGCCCAATTGATGTTATGCCTAAAGAAAGTCGTCGAGGAAAACAAGTGGAAAACAACCCTTAGTTTAACTTAACAAATTTCCCGATGTTGTCTGCAATTAGAGTGAGGAATCCTTTTGAGGTACTACCATGTGGAACTAGAGATTTGCAGCAATTACCCCTTGACATGGGAATAAGGCATTTAACATACTAATTAACTAGCTATTTTGGAATATGATGGGAGTCAATAAGAGGTATAAGCAAAAAGAGTTGCATAACTACATCAGAAACAAAAAATATTAAGTTAGATGGCTTGATGGAAACTAGAGTCAAAATGCATAATTTCAAGAGAGTGATCAAAGCTATTTTACCTGAATGGGAAGTGTTTACTAGCTACCAGTATGCTTAGAATAGTAGGCTATGGAAGGTATGGGATCCAAGGTGGTATATTGCCAGTTTAATAAAAGTTGGTGCATAGTGTTGATACCCAATTTTCCCCCCGTATATTTTTTATATGAAAATTACTTTCAAAATAGCATATGTATGCATATATAAGTGTGCCTAAGTATTTTAGCCTTTTTCCTAATTTTTAAAAGATTTTTAAATCAATTTATTGCCCTATTTTAGCAGTACAAAACCAATAATTATTCCTCAAATTATCATTTGGGGACTAATCTATTTTATTCTCATATTTATACCAAAATATATCTGAGATAATTTTTGCACATTTTTTACAAATTTATTGAGTATTTTAAAATTAAATTGCACATAATTGTAATTTTAGTCTAGTTTAAGATTTAATTGTGTTTATAATTACAAAATTGATTCCACTATTTTTTATTTAATATTTTTATATTATTAATTAATTTAGTACCTTTATTTTTGCTTCCAGAAATTATTTTACTATTTTATAAAATAAAAGGGGAGAAATTGCTATTTAAATACTAGCCCTAACCATTTAAATTTTAGCCCAAATCGACTCCCCCCCCCCCCCCCCCCCCC
>MU751711.1:27382-47313 GCA_026770625.1 Nicotiana glauca
CCCCCCGCAATTAACCCAATTTCAATCTCAATTTGACCTGCCCAATTCCTAAATTACCCGCCCCTGACCCAATTTAATCCAACCTGCCCGGCTCTCCAACAAATCCAGGCCGTTGATCAAAATGATCAATGGCCACGATCCCTCCTTTCCTTTTTTAATCCACCAACACCCCAACCCTAAAATCGTTTTTATCTACCTGCCACCTCTGAAACCCCCTCTCTCTCAAACGCTCTCGAACCTTCCCTAACCCTAGCTGCCTCTCATCATCTTCCACCTGAAAACCCACCGGGATCCATGACTTCTCAGGTTGTGGGAGTTTTATATGCACCTCCTCTCGCTCCCACGGGCATGTCTCTGAAGTTTCAAGGCCTGACCTTGAAGGTTCAAACCCAGACCTCCATCGATTCAAGTTTTCTCTGGTCATCTCCGGCCTTGCTCCGGCGTACCATGGTTGTTTGAGCCTGGTACTGACCTCTCCGACTCAAATCATTGACCTTTCAAAGTCTTTCTCATCTCTAGGGTCCTTCTGAAACCTTAACTCTATGAGGTTTTCTCCGATTTCTTTAGATTCATTGTGTATATATTCTCTCCCTAAGTTTTTAAACGATTTCCCTAACTTTTCTTTCAAAATTTACTTTCAAGAAACCCTTCTTTTCCGATCTAGGGTTTTCTGAAAATGTTTAAGTGTTTTATGATTTTCTTTGTTATTCGTGTGTTTGCCTTTACTGTGTTCTTGTATCATCTCTTGTATGCTTCTCTTACTGTGCTTTCCTATACTATGGCCTTGTCTACTATATTTTTTTACCGTGTTCTTATATGTTTATCTTACTGTGTTTCCTATATGCTTTTCTGCTATACTTTTCCGGTGTTCTCGTGTTCTTCTACTGTATTCTCCTACTAAGTTCTTAAGTTTCTTTGTTTGCCTTCTACTGAGCCCTGTTTAAGTTTCTTCTAGAAAACCTCTTAAGCATTTTCTTTTGTTGTTCTTATCAGTCTTTTATCATTATGCTTCGAATTAGTTTCTTCCACTCTGTTTGCTGTGAACCTTTCTACCGTGTTTGCATGTTACTTTTCTATCATGTGTCTCATGAGTTCTGCTGCTGAAAGAAGCATGTTAGAAGCTTCAATTCTCTTCTGAAACCTCTAAATATGTTTCGATTCAATTGCTTGCCCTCTCTTTGTGATGTGCCTGATCTAGGATTCTTATTTCAAAACCCCTAACTCTTTTTAAATCAATTTCGAGTTTCATATGATTCTGACCTTTGATAAACTCTTCTAAACTCTTTTACTGGATTTTCTCCTATTGAATGTGCAATGGCACAACATCTTCTCTCAACTCAACGCACTTGTGTGCTCTTTATGTGTGATGAACCTTCCTTTAAAAAGGGTTTTTAAACTTGTGGTTGATTCAGAATTTCTTTTTTTAAAAAGGTCTAATTGATTGTTTGTTGATTTCCTTTAAGTTAAAAACCTTTCCTATCTTTCTGACTTGGTTCATTCATACAAAATCTCAGATCCTTTTTTATTTACTGGTTGTTAACTGATCTTCTTACCCTGTCGTTAAATAACTTTTATGTACTCACCCCTAATTTCCTACTTTGCACATAGTGTTTGATTAATATTCTTTCCTTAATTGGTTTATACCCGTTTGAATCTGAATCCCTTAATTAAGGCAAGTCATGTGTAATTGATTGACAATAAGTTCTTTAACTATTTTCTTATCTTATTCCCTTATGATTTTACATTATAAATACACGACCCTTTTTCACACAGCACACACGATTAACAATCCTACACTACACACTTTGCAATTCAGAACTTCTTCTGCACTCATACTCACTTACATATAATAGTATTCTTCCTTCTTGTCTGCATTCTGACTTTCACAAGACTACTGATTTTTCCCTATTTGTTTCTTTGAAACTGGTATGTCCTAATTTTAATTTTCAGCATCACCACAATGTGTTTACTTACAGCTTTCTGCATCTATGTCTCTTTACTACTTCTGCAGAGTTAAATACTTAAACTAGCATGTTGATTTGCTTTTGCTTGTTTCTGCTATGAATCCCTATCCCCTATTTTCCTTTTATGTGCTTTGAGTTACAGTTTAAAACATGGAAATATGCAAGTTATAGTCTATGGATTAAACTTGATCCCTTAGGGGGATCCTAACATCTAAACGATGTGTTCCAGTAGGCTTATAGGTGTGCCAGCATCTCCCATTGTTGGGTTATGCCCACTAGCCTGCTTTTTACCTCTTGCAACTCCCCATTCCCTACATCCCTACGTGTATTGTTTCCCTTCCCCTTTCCCCTTTTCAGAATTCTGCACTTGCACTCTCTCTTAGTTCCTAAGTTCTGTCCCCCTCTTGCGAGCCTTACCTTGGGACCTTGAGTTCCCTCTGAACTTGGACACCTAAGGGATGGCCCTTCCACACTGCACTATATGTTGATTTGTAATGCATTTGGGTGTGAGCACTGCCCGGAGTCCATGTGAGGCTCTTAGGGAACTCTGACACGTCCAAATAAGAGAAAGGATTTGGGTCATGATCTTATGGAGTTGGTTCATTTCATACTTCAGACATGGAATTTGAATTAGGCTCTCCTTGGTTGTACTCTTGATTTCTGATGTATTTTTTTTTTCTTATTTCATTCTGGGTTGTAATAACTTGTAATGAACTTTTGGGGATGGATAGTGAAAAAGGGGGGTAACCATGTATGAAAAAGGGGTAGATATCCTGCTTATAGGGAATTTCTGATTTCTGCATATCATGTAGATATCCTGCTCATAGGGAATTTCTGATTTCTGCATATCATGTAGATATCCTGCTCATAGGGGGTTTCTAATATCAGCATGTTCACGTATAGATGCCATGTCTATAGGATTTCTAAATTCAGCATGTTCATATGTTGATGTCCTGCTCATATAGGATTTTCGCATTCTTTTATATATAGATACCATGTCTATAGGATACACATGCATGTATAAAATATGCCTATAGGTCCTTTCTGGTTCTTTCATATCCACATCTCACTAGGCAAACGTGTTTATAGGTCTTAATAACCAAATGCAATCAGATGTTATGTTCGTAATAAAATGCAACACCTAGATATCATATTGTAGGTTTTCTACATTTTCTTCCATGTCTATAAAGTGTTTAAAATCAACAATGCGTAGAAAGTATGCCTACAGGAACTATCAACCAAGTCTAAAACGCTTCCACTCACTTATGAGTCTAAAACTAGTAATAACGTTTGCAGAACCTGTAACCTTTGTTAAAGTTTGCTTTTCTTTAATAATCCGGTAACCCCTCTTAATCATTATGCTTCAACCTACTTCATTATTTTCTAAAATCAGTAGATATCATGGCTATAGGAACTTGTGTCCCACACTTAGGCAAGCCTTAGGGTAAAGCTATAAATTGCATCAGTCTTTATCAACTGCAACCAACAGGCAGGCCTAATTCGGACCTCTTATATGAAAATATGTGATAAATCGGCCTGTCCCAACTCTAAAGTTTTAATTATACCTTAAACAGTACGTGCAAGACATGCTAAACTATGAGTTTTCTCTGGTTTAAAGGAGGTCTGTCTGAGACTTGTTATTTGTTTATATGCTTCCCCCAAACTTGCTATATGTATTTTGTTTGTCGCCTTAGTATTTTTATCTTTTGAAACCACAAATCAGCCTAACATCTTCTCCTTTTAGAATTAGTAGTCCCAAGTACCTCCGGGATTGATAGGATTGGGGCGGGTAATAGCATGCAATAAGTAAATAAGACCATTTCGCGTTTTAATACCTTAACGGGTTGGGAAAGGGTAGATATGGATATGGTGACCACGCAATAACACCACGTGTAATAATGATTATCGGGTGTTGTATGGGGTGATCCATATTATTAATAAACCTAGGACCCCCTTCCCTTTGCTCTTTGTTTCTTTTAAATCTTTTAAAATGTGTCACCTAAATCAACTCTCTTTAACGCTTTCCAAATTTGTTTATTTCTAACCTTCATGTGAAAATCCCCTCTTATTTGAAATCCTACTTGCCTATGTGTTATCTGTACCTTAAGTCACAATAATAGCTTGGCCGGGAACCACACTAGTGGATCCTGAGGAGTGCCTAACACCTTCCCCTTGGAATAATTTTAATCCCTTACCCAATCTCTAGTTATCCAAACAAAACCCTTCTTAGTGTCCTAATACACTTAAATCATTAGGTGGCGACTCTTCAATTCTCTTAAACCCAATTACCAAAAAGGGAATGAGTTGTCCTCCCAAATATCATAAACCTGGACTCCGCGAGGAAAAAGGGGACGCGACAGCATGGCGACTCTGCTCGAGATATTCTTTTAGACTTTTACCATTTCAAGCTATTACTGCGACTTTACATTTCTTATATGCCTTTACTTGTTTAATTTCTTTAAGCATTTAATTCCCTCATTTACTATGAAACTGACTTGTCTTTTGTTTTTTTTCTTTATTTCTTTTACTGCATTCCTGTATTACTGTTCTAAATTATTGTAATTATTATCCTTATGAATGTGCAAATACGTGGCAACTTGTTTTAGTTATTTCATAAGCATGTTTTCAACATCATATTCCACTCATGCCAAACAAAATGCCATAGCAACTCTTATAATGAGTGGTTGCGCCCTTCCAATATTATCACCCCCTAAATCCGGCAAAGGCATATTTGCAGTAAAACCAGTCGATCAACGGTGTAGTCGACGGTTCCGCGCCTTTCCCTCTTGAGTTGTTCGCTCAAGGGTACCAGTCTAATACCCCCATAGAAACCTTACTCTGTTTAAGTGGGCATGTATCATGGTCAAACCTAGCCGAGTCAGTTATGTTGTCCACATAATGACTCTTTAAGATAGCCTTGTCTAAAGTCCACTGGGTTTTCCCAAAACCCAAACGGACGCTACCACATTTTGTGTATTTATTTGGAGAACTAAATGCCATGATGCCAATTATTGATATTTAGCAGTCGAGTCTGGTGGGGGTGAGGACCTAACCCTTTTGTCTTGCAGAAACATGAGGCATGAAGTCCCCAGATTCGGCATGGTCACCAACATCCACCCAAAATTGTTAAGCTGGTGGGAGGATCTTCATTCCAGTGATCAGACTCTTGTCCGGAAATACCTAGGAAATCTACCTTCTCTCCTGTAAATCCAACCCAACAACAAGTTTCTAAAGAGGGTCGAAGACTGCCGGACTGCTGAAGAAAATGAAGGCGGATTTCTGGCTAGAGCTTACTTGCTACTAGGACTGCGCGAGCTGGGGAAGCTGTTCGATGGAGCCAATGATGTCGAGTCTGGGGAAGGTCCCTCTGGAACCAAATAGATAGGAATTTCCATTTCCGCTTTATAAAATGTAATAAGGCCAATGGCCATTAGTGACTTCTAATTTCTTGTTATTTTAGTGTCGATTGGGATTCGTCTACCTTTTATTAATGAAATGAGGCATTTAGCATTTTAAGTTCTCCAAATCAACTCGGTAGGCCTACCTCGGGCACAACGAGGTCCCCAAAATAAGGACATGCTTTATATTTCAAGCACTACGTGTTTAAATATTGCAATATTTTTCTAATAATCCTCGCTAACTTGTTACCTTTTGTTTATTCCCCTCCCCAAAGGTTAGTTTGTGAGCTCTGGCAACGTCATCATATTTTACAAGATCCAAGGGCCCTCCACCTACTACTCCTCCTAGTCCTGTCAGACACAAAAGCAAAGGAAAATGGAAGATCCAAACAACTCAACTGAACGGGTAGAGGTCGCTCATGGCACTCTGGTCCCCAAGAAAAATGCATTCCAGCTAGAGCAAAAGTTGTTGAGGTTTCAGGAAGAACTGGATCAAGTCCGGAATTTGGCAAGTATGTCATTTTCCCTCACCACTCCAGAGGTTACTTTCCCAACTACTCAGAATCCTGTACCTCCGCAAAATATCCCAAATCAATAAAACCATCTCGCTCCTCACCACCACGGTAATACTTGTCATACCTCAAATAATACCCTACTGATCATCCCAGAACCCCAAAACTCCACAAATGACCACTGCCACACCCAACACAATACCCTTATCTATGTGGAGACTGTGACACACTCCACCCAGCCCATCTCAAGCACACCCGAGTCCAATGATAAGGACTTGCTCATCAGAAATCTGGCCGAAGAGCTTAAAAGTTGACTAGTAGAATTCAAGCGTTGAAGGTAGTAAGGGAATTGGGGGGATAAACTATGAAGATCTGTACATACAGCCGGGTGTCGAACTGCCCAAGAGGTACAAACCTCCCAAGTTTGAAATGTTTGATGATACAAGGGATCCCAGGGTCCACTTGAGAACATACTGTGACAAGCTGGTCGGAATGGGAAGAGACGAGAAAATCCGCATAAAGCTTTTAATGAGGAGCTTGAAGGGAGACGCCTTATCTTGGTACATTAGCCAGGATCCAAAGAGTGGTCGAGCTAGGTAAGCATGGCGTCCGATTTTATGGACAGATTTAGGTTCAACACAGAGAATGTGCCAGATGTGTTCTATATTCAAAACTTGAAGAAGAAACCCACAGAGACCTTCCGTGAGTATGCTACTCGGTGGAGATCAGAAGCTGCTAAGGCTAGGCCTGCTTTAGAAGAAGAGCAAATGAACAAATTCTTCGTTCGGGCCCAAGACCCACAATATTATGACAGGTTGATGCTGATCGAGAATCACAAATTTTCTAACATCATCAAGCTAGTAGAAAGAATCGAGGAAGGCATCAAGAGTGGTATGGTTACGAACTTTGAAACCTTGCAAGCTACCAATAAGGCTTTACAGTCTGGTGGTACGTCCAAGAAAAGGGACGTAAGTGCTGTAATGGTTGCATAGAGGACCAAATCCCCTATCAAATACCAAACATGCCCGATACCTCCAATCACATATCAGCCTACCCCAAATTACCAAGCACCCTCATCCTCTTATCATACTTCACCAGCCACTTATCAGTCATCTCCACCTCTCGCATATCAGCCCACTTCACCCAAATACTCCCAACTAACACATGTTTACCAAGCCTACAACACCCAACCATCCCACTATCAATCACCTCCCCCACTTCAAACTTTACTAGACCTCGACCAAATTTCGACCGCAAACCTCCCAAGCAGTATACCGCCATTGCTGAACCAATTGACCAGCTTTACGAAAGGGTCAAATTTGCTGGTTATGTCACCCATATCCCTGCCATAACCCCTGAGAACCCTTCTTAGTGGGTCAATCCAAATAAATCTTGTGCATACCATTCCGGCATAAAAGGACATACCATCGATGAATGCCGTTCTCTGAAGGATAAGATTCAAACTTGGATTGATAACAATATCATTGTAGCAAAGGAGCCTGCTCCGAATGTCTGTAATAACCCTCTACCAGACCACAAGGGTGGAGGTGTTCACATGATCGAGATAGAGGATGACTGGGACCCCAATGGATCAATCGAGTTAATCACAGAAGGCGACGATCCAAAGAAGCCAGTAGTCACCCTTAATCCGATTGTGGTCCAGATTCAGCCTTCTGGGGATGCCGAGGTAAACATATCCATGCCACTCGAGTTCGAAGCAACGTCCTTTACAAAGATGCCAGTGCCAATTGAGGTTGAGTTTATGTCGCCAGCAAACACACCTATACCCTTTGAAGTTGCAGTCTTACCGCCTAAGGGACCTGCTCCGATCGGAGTAAAGATAGTCACGCCTATTCCAGTGGCAATGTCGGCAGCAACACCATTCCACCCAAAGGCCGTACCTTGGGACTACACAGCTGAGACCAGAAGAAAGAGGAAGGTCAGGTTGGGGAAAGCCATTACGGCATAGGGTATGACAAGAACCGGCAGTGTTTATACCCCGGAGCATTTGGCTGAGTCAAGCGAGCAGGACCCTAGTCGGCCAAATATTACTGAAACGGAGACCGAAGATCTCTTGATAAAGATATAAGCCCTAGAATACTCAGTCATTGATCAGCTGAACAAAACACCGGCACAAATTTCTATCCTTGCCTTGCTACAAAGTTCTGATGCACACAAGAATGCCTTGTTAAGAGTGCTGAGTGAGGCATATGTACCAAGTAACATCACCCATGGAGAGATGGCAAACATGGTAGGGCAAGTATTGGAAAGTCACAAGATCACCTTTCACGAAGATAAGGCATTGCACATAACTATGCAGTGCGAAGATTATGTTATCACCAGGATCCTGATTGACGGAGGGTCCAGCCTCAACATTTGTCCATTGGTGACACTCAGGACATTAGGAAAAGGGATGCATGAGATCAAGGATGGGGCCATCAACGTCAAAGCTTTTGACGGATCCCAAAGGTCTACTATTGGGGAAATTATCATGTGTTTGCAAATGGGAACTACTTGGTTTGTTGTTGATTTTCAAGTGATAGATGTACCAACATCTTACAATCTGTTGTTGGGACGACCATGGATTCATGCCACTGGAGCAGTAGCATCAACACTACATCAGGCAGTGAAATTTAAGTGGAATCAGCAAGAGGTGATCATTCACGGTGACGGTAGCAATCCCATATACAGTCACCAGACTATTCCGGCAATTGGAGGAAGAAGAAGGATAGGCGGAGAAACTTACCACCATATCGAGCGAGTCAACGATGTAGACAATGACAAATGGTGGGATAACAAGATTGAAAGCATATTGATCTGGAGCAGATATGAACCTGGCAAGGGACTTGGCAAGAGCCTCCAAGTAATCGCTAAGCCCATCAAGCTCAAGAAACATGGCACCAACTTCAATACTTGGGAGGAATTCAACCACTGGTCGCCACCATGGCGCGGTCCTTAATATCATTTAGAGCAGCCAATACCCCGTTTGGAGTAGACTTTCTAGCCGGCCGAGGTTATCTATGGGTCAGAAGAAGAGGAAGCACTGGCAGCGATGTGGAATTTGTTCCTAGAAGATGAGAACATCGATTGTTGTGTCATTTTCGAGGAGGATGGGGAGAAAGGCCCTTCCATACAGGCTGTGAGCAGAGGGGCATGCCTCAATAACTAGACTATCAGAACCGCCAAAGCTCGGTGAGCCTCGGGGTAGCAAGGGTGAACAAGCATCATGCAATACTTTACTTTACTAGTTTATTTTCCTTTCGTATTTTTTAATTTTTGCAAGAAAGAGCTCCAATGTTCAAAAACAATTATGGAATTTATCAAAAGCATTTCGGTTTCTTATAAATCTTACTCTTATTATTTTTTCTCATTACTTTACTTATATAACATTACTATTACTTATCTTGATGAACCAATGAATTTGACATGCAACGAGACAACGCAACAAATAGACATAGATTTAAAGGAAGATGATATACCGGAAGAGATTGTTAAAGAAGTTGAGAATTTTGAGAATGGACCTAAGTCCAACCAGGACGAGACTGAGATTGTTAACCTGGGAGATGCAGAAAATATCAAAGATGAATCAGCGTTCATTTGTCACCATCAGGAAAGGAAGAATACACAGAGTTTCTAAGAGAATATGAGGACATATTCGCCTGGTCGTACGACGACATTACTGGGATGAGTACATCTATTGTGGCATACAAACTGCCGACTGATCCAACCTGTCAGCCAATAAAACAAAAGCTCAGAAAGTTTAAACCAGATATGAGTTTAAAAATCAAGGAAGAAGTCACTAAGCAGGTAAAAGTTAAGGTTCTCAGGGTAGTGGAATATCCAACATGGTTAGCCAACATTGTGCCAGTACCGAAGAAGGATGGGAAGGTTAGAGTCTGTGTCGACTATCGGGATCTCAACCGGGCCAATACAAGGATGATTTCCCCTTGCCAAACATACACATCCTGATTGACAATTGCGCCAAGCACGAGTTACAATCACTTGTAGATTGTTTCGTGGGGTATCATCATATCTGGATGGACGAAGAAGATGCCAAGAAAACGGCTTTCATTATGCCGTGGGGAATGTAGCGCTACAAGATGATGTTATTTGGGTTAAAGAATAAAGAGGCCACCTACATGAGGGCCATGACTACCATTTTTCATGATATGATACACAAGGAGATCGAAGTATATGTAGATGATGTCATCATCAAGTCCAAGAAAGCCATTAATCACATGGAAGATCTGAGGAAGTTTTTTAACAGATTGCGGAGGTACAACCAGAAACTGAATCCCGCAAAGTGTGCATTTGGGGTTCCTGCTAGAAAGTTACTTGGGTTTATTGTGAGTCCCCGGGGGATAGAGCTGGATCCATAAAATATCAAATCCATTCAAGAATTGCCACCGACAAAGAACAAGAAAGACTTAATAATTTTCTTGGGGAGACTTAACTACATCAGTCGGTTCATAACACATTCCACAGTTATCTGTGAGCCAATCTTCAAGATATTGAAGAAGGATGCCGCCACCAAGTGGACTGATGAATGCCAAAAAACTTTTGACAGAATCAAAGAATACATGTCAACGCCACGAGTCTTAGTCCCGCCTAAGCCAGGTAGACCTTTGCTACTCTATATCGCAGTGTTAGATGGTGCCTTCGGTTGCGTCCTGGGGAAGCATGATGAAACGGGAAAGAAGGAACAAGCCATTTACTACCTCAGCAAAAAGTTCACTCCATACGAGACCCGGTATTCTCTGTTAGAAGGCACATGTTGTGCTTTAACTTGGGTAGCCCAAAAGCTGAGGCACTACTTCTGTGCCTATACTACATATCTCATATCAAGGATAGATCTTTTGAAGTACATCTTTCAGAAGCCCATGCCCACTGCCAAGCTAGCCAAGTGGCAAATCCTGTTGAGTAAGTTCGACATTGTCTACGTGACTCAGAAAGCCATCAAGGGAAAGGCATTGGATGATCACCTTACTGAAAACCCTATGGACGGAGAATACGAACCCCTGAAAATGTATTTTCCAGATGAAGAGGTATCATTCATAGGAGAAAACATTGCAGAATCATATGACAGTTGGAGAATTTTTTCGATGGAGCAGAAAATTTCAAAGGAGTCGGCATAGGGGCAGTCCTAGTATCAGAAACCAGTTATCATTATCTGATGTCTGCCAAACTCAGGTTCCCGTGCACCAACAACATGGCCGAGTACGAAGCTTGCATCTTAGGGCTCAAAATGTCCATTGACATGAACATCCAAGAGTTGCTAGTAATTGGGGACTCAGACCTACTCATACATTAGATACGAGGAGAATGGGCGACCAAAAATTCTAAGATACTCCCTTATCTGCACCATGTACAGGAGTTGAGAAAGAGGTTTACAAAGACAGAGTTCCAGAATGTTCCTAGAATCCAAAATGAGTTTGCCCATGCATTGGCTACCCTATCGTTCATGATACAACATCCAGATACGAACTTCATTGATCCCATTTTAGTGAAAATCCATAATCAGCCAGCTTACTGTGCTCATATCGAAGAAGAAGCAGACGGAAAACCTTGGTTTCATGACATCAAGGAATATTTGGCAAAAGGAGAGTACACAGGGCTTGCAAATGCTACTCAAAAGCACACCCTTCGAAGATTATCCAACAATTTCTTTCACAGCGGAGGAATCCTATATAAGAGGACTCCTAATTTGGAATTGTTAAGGTGTGTCGATGCAAAGGAAGCATCTAAACTGCTAGAGGAAATTCACGTTGGGACCTGTGGTCCATATATGAACGGTTTTGTTTTAGCCAAGAAGATCCTCCGTACTGGTTACTTTTGGATGACCATGGAAACAGACTGCATCCAGTATGTTCGAAAATGCCACCGCTGTCAGATACATGCAGACATGATAAAGTTCGNTCTTAGTCCCGCCTAAGCCAGGTAGACCTTTGCTACTCTATATCGCAGTGTTAGATGGTGCCTTCGGTTGCGTCCTGGGGAAGCATGATGAAACGGGAAAGAAGGAACAAGCCATTTACTACCTCAGCAAAAAGTTCACTCCATACGAGACCCGGTATTCTCTGTTAGAAGGCACATGTTGTGCTTTAACTTGGGTAGCCCAAAAGCTGAGGCACTACTTCTGTGCCTATACTACATATCTCATATCAAGGATAGATCTTTTGAAGTACATCTTTCAGAAGCCCATGCCCACTGCCAAGCTAGCCAAGTGGCAAATCCTGTTGAGTAAGTTCGACATTGTCTACGTGACTCAGAAAGCCATCAAGGGAAAGGCATTGGATGATCACCTTACTGAAAACCCTATGGACGGAGAATACGAACCCCTGAAAATGTATTTTCCAGATGAAGAGGTATCATTCATAGGAGAAAACATTGCAGAATCATATGACAGTTGGAGAATTTTTTCGATGGAGCAGAAAATTTCAAAGGAGTCGGCATAGGGGCAGTCCTAGTATCAGAAACCAGTTATCATTATCTGATGTCTGCCAAACTCAGGTTCCCGTGCACCAACAACATGGCCGAGTACGAAGCTTGCATCTTAGGGCTCAAAATGTCCATTGACATGAACATCCAAGAGTTGCTAGTAATTGGGGACTCAGACCTACTCATACATTAGATACGAGGAGAATGGGCGACCAAAAATTCTAAGATACTCCCTTATCTGCACCATGTACAGGAGTTGAGAAAGAGGTTTACAAAGACAGAGTTCCAGAATGTTCCTAGAATCCAAAATGAGTTTGCCCATGCATTGGCTACCCTATCGTTCATGATACAACATCCAGATACGAACTTCATTGATCCCATTTTAGTGAAAATCCATAATCAGCCAGCTTACTGTGCTCATATCGAAGAAGAAGCAGACGGAAAACCTTGGTTTCATGACATCAAGGAATATTTGGCAAAAGGAGAGTACACAGGGCTTGCAAATGCTACTCAAAAGCACACCCTTCGAAGATTATCCAACAATTTCTTTCACAGCGGAGGAATCCTATATAAGAGGACTCCTAATTTGGAATTGTTAAGGTGTGTCGATGCAAAGGAAGCATCTAAACTGCTAGAGGAAATTCACGTTGGGACCTGTGGTCCATATATGAACGGTTTTGTTTTAGCCAAGAAGATCCTCCGTACTGGTTACTTTTGGATGACCATGGAAACAGACTGCATCCAGTATGTTCGAAAATGCCACCGCTGTCAGATACATGCAGACATGATAAAGTTTGAGCTTAATGCAACAAGATCACCATGGTTGTTCGCCGCGTGGGGAATGGATGTTATTGGACCAATTGAACCTGTCGCTTCCAACGGGCATAGATTCATCCTAGTGGCAATTGATTATTTCACCAAATGGGTCGAAGCAACATCTTACAAAGCAGTGACTAAGAAAGTCATGGCAGACTTTGTCCGCGACCGTATTGTTTGTCGATTTGTGATTCCAGAGTCAATCATCACAAATAATGGCTCTAACCTCAGTAGTGACCTGATGAAGGCCATGTGTGAAACCTTCAATATCAAAAACAAGAATTCTACAGCCTACAGACCTCGGATGAATGGAGTCGTAGAAACCGCCAATAAAAACATCAAGAAGATATTGAGGAAAATGATAGAGAAGCACAAGCAATGGCACAAAAAGCTATTATTCACTCTATTGGGGTATCGCACCACAGTCCGCACATCAACTAGGGCAACTCCCTATATGTTGGTTTATGGTACAAAGGCAATCATTCCCGCTAAAGTAGAAATTCCTTCCTTAAGGATTATACAAGAAGCTGAGCTCGGCGACGCATAATGGGTAAGAAGTCATTACGAGCAGCTGGCTCTTATAGGTGGGAAGAGAATGAACGCAGTTTTCCATGGTTAGTTTTATCATAATAGAATGTCTAGAGACTTCAACAAGAGAGTCAAACTAAGACGGTTCACACCATGGCAGTTGGTGATAAAGAAAACTTTCCTGCATCAAGATGAAGCCAAAAGAAAATTCTCTCCCAATTGGCAGGGTCCATATATGGTTCATCGGGTTCTGATATGAGGAGCCCTTATACTTGCAGAAATGGATGGAGAAGTTTGGCTAAAACCAATCAACTCTGATGCAGTCAAGCGCTACTATGTGTAATCTTCATGTTTTTCCTATATGATGTAATTGAACTACGTATGGCCTGATTTTCATTTAAGAGGGGATATGTATGCAGCCTTATCGGTTCGGTCACAATTCAATAAAATTTTCATCCCCCCCCCCCAATTGGAAAATGGGGCAGAATTTTGAGGAGGACCCTCAAAATTCCAAAATAATTTCAGTCGGTCGTTGCAAGCAACCGTCATAGACAGCAGCCCTATAAACTGGGGCAGAATTTTGAGAAGGACCCTCAAAATTTCGAAGAAAGAGAGGTTGCAATGTCCTGAACCACGTCACAGTCGTCGGTTCATCTAAAAACTATTTCTTAAATATATACTCATATCATATTTTTACTAAATCATGCATGTCTGTTACCAAAATTGCTTTGTTTTGCAACACTACCCTGATAATATGCACAGTATCACCAAAACAGGGCCAACCCAGTCAAGCAAAGTCAGCGGGATGAACTAACCTCTCCCCTTTACAAAAATCACGATTTTACTTTGGATGCAGGCACCCAAGTCGCAAAATCATAGAATGTATTATACTGTTCAGGAATACAACTCTCAGAACCATCACACCTATTCACGATTGCTACCCGCACATAATATCCTCAGCAACCACAATACCACAATCAGTTATCAGCTAAGAAAATTTTATCACTATTCATCTCTTGCATAACGCTACCATTCTGCCTTCCAAGACTAAGCCCTATCTCGTTCTGCATTCCTGCATTGCATAAGGCTACCATTCTACCTTCCGAGGTTAAGCTCTACCTCTGTCTGCATTCTCTGCATTGCATAAGGCTACCGTTCTACCTACCGAGGTTAAGCTCTACCTCCATCTGCATTCCTTCGTTGCATAAGGCTACCATTCTGCCTTCCGTGGTTAAGCTCTACCTCCATCTGCATTCTCTGCATTGCATAAGGCTACCATTATGCCTTCCAAGACTAAGCGTTGTCTCCATCTGCATTCCTGCATTGCATAAGGCTACCATTCTACCTTCCGAGGTTAAGCTCTACCTCCATCTGCATTCCTGCATTGCATAAGGCTACCATTCTGCCTTTCGAGGTTAAGCTCAACCTCCATCTGCATTCCTGTATTGCATAAGGCTATCATTTTACCTTTCGAGGTTAAGCTCTACCTCCATCTGCATGGCTAAAATATCGCCACCTTTATCTACATCTCGCATGGCTGAAATATTGCCACCTCTATTTACATTTTGCATGGCTGAAAGATCGCCACCTCTATTTACATCTTGCATGGCTGAAAGATCACCACCTCTATTTACATCTTGCATCAGCTGAAAGATCGGCACCTCTGTTCACATCTTGCATGGCTGAAAGATCTCCACTTTATTTACGCTTTCATGGGCTGAAATATCACCACCTACTGCATTTCATGGGCTGAAAGATCGCCACTTCTATTCACATCTTGGATGGCTGAAAGATCGCCATTTTATTTATTCTTTCATGGGCTGAAAGATTGCCATCTACTGTATTTCATGGGCTGAAAGATCGCCACCTATTGCATTTCATGGGCTGAAAGATCACAAATCTGTCCAAAGGCATCATTGTTCGGAGGCACCATTTTCATAGCTCGAGAACGCCATGCCATGGCCTGAGGACCCCTTTTAATCTCTTGTATATCATTATTCAAAGGCATCATAATTCGGAGGCATATTTCTCATAGCCTTTCGAGCATCATTTCATGACCTGCGAATCCTTTATTACGCGCTTCATGGCCCAGGACATCATGGTCTAAGGACGCCATCCTAACCGTCTAAGGACAGCATTCATGGTCCGACGGGAAATTGCATCATGTTTAAATTTAGGCACAATATACGCTTGTATTATTTATTTGCAGGTAAATCGGCGATCAATGACCGTCTCAGCAGGAGCGGTCCCGCTCTAGTTCCCGTATCCATTAGGCTTTAACCATCCATCCCAACCTGAATATCGCGTCTGTTCTCGAAAAACTTCTATCGGTATATTCTGCCGACGGATCCTGAACTACATATGGCCTGATTCCTGTAAGACCAGGAATATGAGCTTAGGAACCATGGCACGGTCAATGTGACGACCTGATCCATCATCTCATGAGTTACCGCTTCATTTTCCCTATTTTCTACTTCATTATGCTTCATTATCAGTATCTTGTGCGATCGAGTTGGTTCAGAGGAGTTTTGGTAGGAAATGAGACACTTAGTCTCTTTAAAGAAGGTTTGGTTTGGAAAAGTCAACCGGATATTGACTTATGAGTTAGAGGGCTCGGATATAATTTCTGGTGATTCGGTTAGCTTCGGGGGATGATTTGTGACTTAGGAGTGTGATCGGAAGTGATTTTGGAGGTCCAGTATAGAATTAGGCTTGAATTGGCGAAGTTAGTATTTTGGCAATTTCCTGTTGGTAGGTGAGATTTTGATCTGAGGGTCAGAATGGAATTTCGAGAATTTGTTGTATCTTCGTTAAGTGATTTGGGATGTGTGTGTAAAATTTCAGTTCATTCGGAGGTGATTTGGTTGGGTTTTTGATCGAATGCGTGTTTCGAAAGTTTTAGAGGAACTTAGACTTGAATTCGATGTAATTTGATGTTTTTGATGTTGTTTGAGGTGTTTTAATGATTGGAACAAGTTTGGATGATGTTATAGGAGGTGTTGGTGCTTTTGTATGAGGTCTCGGGGGCTTCGGGGTAATTTCGGATAGTTAACGGGAAGTTTTGGACTTGTGAAATGGGAAAATGTTGTTGCTTCTGGTATTTCCGCTTCTGCGAAATTTGGACCGCAGAAGCAATGTCGCATGTGCGAAAGAGAGGCCTCAGAAGCGAGATTTGGCATGGGCGCCTGTTTCCGCAGAAGCGGAGCTGGGTCCGCAGATGCAAAAATGGACCGCAGAAGCGGTTGGTCCCTTTAGTGATTTCCGTAGGAGCAGAACTCTTACCGTAGAAGCGGTAGCACGGAAGCGGTTATTTAACCACAAAAGAGGAAAGGTCTGGGCAGAAGGGTTTAAATCATTTTTTGTTCCGCGAGGCTAAGTTAATGTTCACCATTGTTGAGCATCCTTGAGAGCTTTTGGACGAGAATTGAAGAGGATTTCGACTGGGGTTGATTGGAGGTGATTCCTATGATCTAAAAATACGATTTAATTGTAGAATCAACCAAGAAATTCATGAAAATTTAGCAAAAAGGGGGAAGAACTAGGGCTTGAGTTTTGATATTTTAAATTGGGTTTTGATGGGTCATTTGAGCTCGGATTTGGGAGTTCTTGATATGTATAGACTCGTGGCGAGATAAGGAACCCGTTGATGTGAAAATTTCTAAGTTTCGAGAAGTGGGCCAGGGGCTCGGGTTTTGCCAATTTCGAGATTTTTGCTATTTTTTGATTTTTTTTATTGGGTTATGTTCCCTTAGCCTATTGTGACGTATTCGTTGTGGTTTTGATTAGATTCGACTTGCGAGGAGGCCGACTTGCGAGGCAAGGGTATAGCAAGTTAGAGATTTGGCCGGCTTAAGGTGAGTAATGATAGTAAATGATGTCATGAGGGTTTGAAACCCCGAATTTGTACAACGTAGTGCTATGTTAAGGTGAAACACGCGCTAAATGACGAGCGCGGGGTTGTTTACTATTAGGGATTGTGACTTGGTCTATACCGATTGATGTTTTTACCGCGTATTTGACTGAGATGTGTCTGTTGTCAACATGCTTTGGGCTTATTGCCATATTTTGGGCTTCATGCCGACTACTTGAATCCTCCGTGGACTTTTATCACTGTTTCCTCACTATTTTGATATATTACTTGAACTCAGTCCTATTGATTAATATTGTTTTACAAACTCAACCACTTTTAAATTAATCTTGAGACTTAAATGATATTTCCAATGTTATTTGAGCTGAGCACTACTGTTTTACTGATGCTCGAGGGGCTTGTGATGATTTCTGGACTGAGTGAGGCCGAGGTCCATATGTGAGGATATGCTGAGTGATATGAGATGCTTTATATGCCACGAGGTGGCTTGAGTGATGGGAGGCCGAGTGATGTGAGACCGAGTGCCGAGTGATGATGCCACGAGGTGGCTTGATATAGCGCTTGGGCCGTAAGGGGCCCCTCCATAGTCTACACACCCACAGTGAGTGCGAGTACCCAGATGATCTAAGAGTGAGCTCGAGGGGTTGATACTATGTTGAGTGACTGATACTGAGCCCGAGGGGCTGATACTGTTCTGAGCGATTGATACTGGGCCCGAGGGGCAGATTACTACTCACTACTTACTTATTGTTTTTACCTGATTTACCTGTTTTAAAAGGAGATTTCATTTGATTCTTCACTGTTTTACTGTTTTAAGTGATTTACTGCCTGATATAGAATTGTCTTGTGCCTTTATGTGTTTTCATGCTTTCAGCCATTATTTATTATTATTACTCACTGGGTCAGAGTACTCACATTACTCCCTGCACCATGTGTGCAGATTCAGGCAGAGCAGAGTCTGCACTTGAGCGCTGATTCCTTCCAGACAAGGCAGCGATTTGGAGTTACGGGGTAGCTGTTGACGTCCGCAGCCCCTTGTCTCCCCTATCCTCTATCATTTATGTTTCATCAGACTATTGTATCGGATTTCATACTTTGTAGACGTATAGTAAACTCTGTAGTAGCTCGTGACTTGTGATACCCTGGTTTGGGCTGTGTCGGGATGGTTTCCCGGATTATTATCGTTGTTTTCACATTTATGGCTATCCTAAACATGTTTTAGATTTAATAATCTTAATTAATTGCTTAAAAAGAGGTGTTTGCATTGTTCTGGCTGGCCTTATCTTCACGAGAGGCGCCATCACGGTCGAGTTTGGGAATTGGGTTGTGACAAGTTGGTATTAGAGCCAGGTTACTAGGTCTCGCGAGTCATGAGCTGGTTTAGTAGAGTCTCGTGGATCGGTACGGAGAGGTCTGTACTTATCCTCAAGAGGTTGCAGAACCTTTAGGAAAACTTCACATTCTTGAAATTCTTGTCGTGCGAACTTGTTGATCCGAGTACTAAATTTCTCTTTATTCTATTCTCTCACAGATAGCGAGGACTCGCGCTACCGGACGAGGTGGACGACCACCAGTACCACCCACTGAGGCCACCAGAGGCCGTGGACACGGTCGTGGTCGTGGCAGATGCAGGGCAGCGCCTGTTGATCTACTAGTTGCCCCAGCTCAGGATCAGGCTCCAGCAGCACCAATTCAGACACCAGTTGTGCCTATCGTGATTATGGGTCTTCAGGAGGCCTTGGCGCAGATTTTGACAGTTTGCACTGGCTTGGCTCAGGCAATTTCATCCACCACAGCAGCATCTACTTCGCAGGCTGGGGGAGGCAATCAGACCCCCACTACTCGCACACCTGAGCAGGTAGTACAGGGATTACAGACTCCAGAGGCGCCTCCAGCTCATCCAGTTGCACCAGTGCAGGAGTTCAGGGTTCCAGCTATGCCCGAGGATGAGCAGCGTCGCCTTGAGAGGTTTGGTAGACTCCAGCCTCCGACATTCAGTGGTGCTGAGGGCGAGGATGCCCAGGGTTTTCTTTGCAGGTGTCAGTGGATGCTCCGTACAGCAGGGACTCTTGAGTCTAGTGGTGTGGCATTCATCACCTTTCAGTTTACTGGGGATGCATTTGTCACACCTCATTTCGGCGCTACCGCACCCCGCGAAGGGCGTGGTAGAAGGGAGTTTTTCCAATTAAAGGACAATCGAAACGGGATTCATTATTAAGATTCAGAGTCGCCACTTGGGAGATTTATGGTGTCCCAAGTCACCGGTTTGAATCCCGAATCGAGGAAAAGATTGACTCTGTATTACAGTCCGCGAACCAAAAATCCGGATAAGGAATTCTGTTAACCCGGGAGAAGGTGTTAGGCATTCCCGAGTTCCGTGGTTCTAGCACGGTCGCTCAACTGTCAT
>MU751712.1:0-62870 GCA_026770625.1 Nicotiana glauca
TATATATATATATATATATATATATATATATATATTAGATTTTTAAGGCGAACTACAAATGTTTACACACTAACTTGAATACCAAAAGTTGATTAAAAAAGAGAATACAACACCAACAGTGTTGCGGTGTCATTGAGGATAGTTGTGGACGACTGTGCTTGGCTGAAATTTCGTATGTTTTCAAATGGTTAAGGTGAGTATACCATCCTACTACATGTGTTTGAAGTTGTTTGTGTATTGGTTGCATTATTTGAGCAAAATACTACAAGTGGAGACTTGAAATTGTTTGAGATGCTATTATTTTTAATGGACAGTTTTGGTAAGATTGTTTCGATGAACTATAAATGGTTGGAGACCCTTGAAATTCACTCTCTTATGATGTTGTTATTAAAAAATATTGTCTACATGTCAAACTTGTTGATGGTACTGTGAGTATGAAGAGAATGGGCAACATAACAATGGAAAATTTTACTTGGTATTGTTGTTGTTAGATTGTTGGGTTGTTTGATGGTGAATTAGGAGATGAATAGGAGGTTAGAAGTCCTCCCATTGTACTTAATATCATTCTGGCTATGTTGTTAAGTTAATGAATGAATGATTGTGGGATTAAAGGGTTCAAAAGGGATTCAATTCGAGCTTGCCATTTGTCGTGTTAAATAGTAGTTTCATTGGTGATGTTTATGCACTTGTTATTGTGTAGCTTGATTTGTGTTGTGATGTTGAAAATATATATGTAATGTTTTTATGGGTTCATGTTGGATTGTTGTTGGTATATGGTATTGGACGAGGCCTTTGTTACAGGGGAGATGCTGCCCAAATTTACATCAATGAGCTACTAGTTTAACTTGCGGGCTTAGCCTTTACTCAGCACTGATTTTGAATCTCCTTATGCTATGGTAGATTCAGTTGAGATGTTTAAAGAATTGCTTGGAAGATATTAATGACTCAACGGAGTTTAGGTATGTTAAGGCTATCTCTTTTTTTTCTTTTGGCATGATCCATATGATACTAACGAAACGGGCAAACACAGAACATTCACAAATTACTTGATTCTTAGAAGTACTAGGGGTGTCTATGTTCTTAATTCCTCATATGTCCTATTATTATTTCTTCTATTCACGGGTATCAGAAAACACGTAAGTTGATAAAGTTTATTTCATGATATTAACCGAAGGCATAAATCTTATGACAACCTGAGAGATCTTATTGACTTACTTCTTATGCATTGCATTCATTTATACTGTACATTGACCCATGACCTGATGGCGTTATATTCATGTATATTATATGTATGTGGGGTATGGAGAAAGGTTATGGTGTTATATACGCACCAGCACCTAATCAGCTGGTATACGTTAATGATTTCATCCACAGAGACCGAGATGATATGATGGGATGCCTTTAGAGGCTTGATGATGTTATGTACACATATACCTATGTATGATATGACTTTACATGGATATGCATGACATCATATACGTTTTATGACTCACAGAGCTATTCAAACTTACAAGTTGCGTTTTTTACTCCATATTTCTTTCATGTCTTTTATATATTTCTTTTCATGCCTTACATACTTGGTACTTTATTTGTGCTGATGTTCCTTTTGCCTGGGGACATAGCGTTTCATGCCAGCAAGTCCCGATAGATTAACAGTCCTCCTAGTAGAATATCAGCTCAGCAAAAGGTGTTGGTGCATTCTATTTACTCCGGAGTTGCCTATTTGGTCAATATTATTTGGACATGTATTAATTGGTATGGTGGGGGCCTGTCCCAACCTTTATGATGTTTATGCATTCTTAGAGACTTGTAGACACATGTCATGTGTATGGATACTTGTATGGCCTTGTCAACCTATATTTTGAGTGTACAAATGATCATGTCGGCCTTATAGGCATGTATGTCATATGTATTAGTTTCTATATCATGTTGGGACATCGTATGTCTCGTATTCTCTTATGTTTTATTGTTGTTATCTCATGATGGATCTTTTAACTCATTTACCCATGATGGTATGATAAGAGAGATATGTTATATTGATACTCAGTTATGTAAGGCACCGGGTGCCTGTTGCAGCATTTTGGTTTGGTTGTGACAGATATCAAGTCGATGTTGGTTAGATTTGAGCCGTGTGGAGGGGAATATTAAGGGAAAAGCTATATCCGAGTGTTGAATTGGACTAATTGAGGTAAGTATCTTTCCTAATTTTTTGTGTGAGAACTAGCCCTTAGGATTGCTATTGATTGTAACATTTATGTTATGTATAAGCCGTGTACACAAGGTAACGAGTGGGTACACGAGTTGTACGTGGTATTTGACCGGTTTAGGCTACTTAGACAATTTAAATGCTTTAGTTGAAATACTATATCATGTTCTAAATTCTCATAGTCAATCTATTCTTGTTTGTATAGTCTATCCTTACATGCTGTAATTGACTTGTTAAACACTTGTTCTACATCTAACTAGATAAGTTTCTTTCATGCTTTAGTTGAATATGTTGCTCCTTAATTTGATACATTTCAGGAAAACAGTTTTCAAATGTAAGGCTTATGCGGAGGTATAAGGAAAGATTGTGATTGAGATTCTGAATTGTGAATACGAGGCGGTACCTCGATTATGATTCTTGATATAAATAAATGAGGCAATACCTCCGTGGTGATTCTTATTGTACATAAGGCGGTACCTCGTTGTGATTCTTGTTGTTTTGTTCTTCTTATTTTTATTAGTTATTTTCCGTATATGATCATTGTGATCATTTGTTCATGTTGTTAACTGTTTCACATAAATTATTTCTCCGCTTTCCGTAATATATCCTTATTACTTTTTCATATTGTTTAATTATATCCTAGTAGGTGTCTTGACTTGGCCTCATCACTACTCTATTGAGGTTAGGCTTGATACTTACTAGGTACTGTTATGGTGTACTCATGCTACACTTTTGCACATTCTTTTGTGCAGATGCAGGTACGTGTTCTCATGCCAGGCGCTACAGTTTATTTGATTAGCTACTTGTGGAGATATTAAGGTATACCTTCTACGTCCGCAAGCCTCGGAGTCACCTTCCCTATCTTTATATCCTGTTGTTTTCTTTCAGACACTGATGTAGTAGATATTCTAGTTTTACTTTTTAGGGATTATGACTTAGTTCCACCGGTTTTGGGAGAGTAAATGTTGAGATTCTATTTTAGAAGTTTATATCAGTTATTCAGCCTTGTTTTAGTACTTTTTAAATTATTTCTGTCAAGTTATTATTAACTGTTAGACTTACCTAATCGTAGAGACTATGTGCCATCATGATATCCTACAAAGTGAAATTGGGGTTGTTACAAAATGTTAATTTGATAAACATTATATTAGTTTGTTAATTTGAATTACATGGTTTAAATATTAATTTATTTAACGTTATATTTATTTATTATTTATTTAACATTCTTGAAATATTAATGTTAATTAGTTTAACACAAGCTTTAAATAAATTTCTTGAGCATGAAATTAATATTAATTAGTTTAATATTAACATTACTTGTTAATTTGTTTAACATGTATAATATGTTAATTAGTTTAGTTTTTAAAAAATAGTTTAGGTAAATTTTGTAGCATGTAATAATTGTTAATTAATTTTATTGCATACTAATATAAGTTATTTGTTAACTTATGCTACTTATGGGATTATAAAATGTTGATAGATAATAATGTTACCTTAAACATGATTAAGACACTTAGCTAGATAACTGAATAGGTTAATTTTTATAATATTTTTATTTTTGGATGATGATTGGGGACATGATAAACTATCGACTCCATGATAAATACATGTGTTTAGTAAGTTATTCAATTGATTCTTAGTATCATAATATATATGTATGTTGAATATAGTGCCTTGAACTATTTTCTTATTTTACATGATCCTCATGTAACGACCTGGCTGGTCGTCTTGAGATTTAAGGTTACGTGACCGGTTCGAGGTCTTGAGTAGTTTCATATTGTGAAGTATGACTTGCGTGCGTGGTCGGATTTGAATTTCAGATGTTTCGGGATGAATTTGGATGAGTGATTCTCACTTTAGAAGCTTAAGTTGAAAAGGTTGATCGAGGTTTGACGTTTTTTGAAAACAACCCTGGAACGTTATTTTGATATCTTCGATGGGTTCATATCTTTATTTTTGACTTTGGAATATGCCCGAAATTATTTTCGGAGGTCCGTAAGTTGATTTGTGTTATTTTCTGAAAGTTGACAATTTAAAGATTTAGAATTTTGACAAGTTTGACCATAAGTTGACTTTGTAGCTATCATGTTTGGATTTCTGCTTTGGGACTTGTTATAAGTCAGTTTTATCATTTTGATATTGTCCAAAAACTTTGGCGTCAAAACGAGTTGATTTGATAGGACTCTGACGCGCGGTTGTGTTTTTAGAAGTTCTTGAGTTTCATGTTGAATTCCTGTCTTTTTGAGGTCTGATTTGTGGTTCCAGATGTTATTTTGATGATTTGATCATGCGAGCGAGTTTGTATTATGTTTTTAGAGTTTTGTTGATGTTTGGTTTGAAGAATCGAGGGCTCGGGAGGGAGCATTTGGACTACGATTTTGATGAATTTTATATGTACGAACTCGTGGCGAGACGAGGAATCCGTTGATGTTAATTTTATAATTTTTCGAGGATTGGACCCGGGGCTCGAGTTTTGCCAACTTCGTATTTTTCGAGTTCTTTCGATTGGGTTATATTCCCATAGCCTATTGTAATGTATTCGTTGTGGTTTTGGCAAGATTCGACACGCGAGTAGGTCGATACGAGAGGAAAGGGCATCATGGAGTAGTAGGTTGCAGGCTAGAGGTGAGTAATAGATGTAAATGCTGTTCTGAATGTTTGAAACCCCGGACTTTCACATCATAACGCTATATTGAGGTGTGACACTCATTCTACGTCGAGTGCGGGGTCGTTTACTATTGGGGATTGTGACTTGGTAGATTCCGAGTGATATTTATACTATACTGGTGATTGATATCCATACTTTATTGATGTTATTTGGGCTTGTTGCCATGTTTGGGGTCTTGTGCCGACTTGTAGAATCCTTCGGGGACCGATATTACTATTTTAGCATGTTTTTGCATATCATTTGTACTTAGTCCAAGGTTTTAAATACGATTTTGCAAAATCAGCCATATTTCTAAGTTTTGAAAACTCAAATGATACTTTAAATATTATTTCGGGCTGAGAATTTCTATTTTATAAATGCCCTAGGGGTTTATGATATTTTTTGGACTGATCATGGGTGGCTCGGGCTGCGCGCCGCAGTACTGACTTAAAACAGTGGTAACAATGGCACTGTGTGATATGACTTGAAACATTCTAGGTGGCTCGGGTTGTGCGCTGCAGCAGGAACTTGAAACAATGGTGACAATGGCACTATGTTATGTAAATGGGTCAGATAACAATGACTGACCAGGATTTGATTGATGCCACGAGATGACTTGATATTGCGCTTGGGCTGTAGGAGCCCCTCCAGAGTCTGTACACACCCCCAGTGAGCGCCGTCGACGATAAATGATTATGGGTGGCTCGGGCTGCGTGCCGCAGTGGGTACTGGAATGTACCATCATATGCATTGCATTCATGCATTTGTATCTTTAATTGTTGTTCGGTTGTTCAGTTCCATGCATTGCTGTATATCTGGATTATAGCTTAGCTTGTGTATTTACTGTGGTTTTTTACCTTCGGACTATATTTATTTTTATTACTCACTGGGTCGGAGTACTCACTTTAACCCCTGCACCTTGTGTGCAGATCCAGGGCATTTGCAGGCTGAGTGAGCTTTGATCGGAGGTTCAGAGGCATTCTCCGGGAGTATTCGAGGTAGCTGTATGGCGTTCGCAGTCGAAGATTGTCCCTTCTATCTCTATCTTTACATTCTGTATTTCCAGCTTTTACACAGACTTGTATTAGGATTATAACTCTGTATTTAGCGGCTCATGATCGTGACACCGGGTCCTAGTTGGACTTTATTATGTATGCTGGTAATTTTCGCACTTTATCGGTAATTCTAGACTTTTGATATACTGTGTTAATTATCTGGAATCTTTTTAATTATCGGGAATTTGGTAATAAGGTCGGGCTTGCCTAGTAGGGTGTTGGGCGCCATCACAACTTGGTTGGGGTCGTGACAAGTTGGTATCAGAGCCTAGGTTACTTGGTCTCGCGATCATGAGCCGGTTTAGTAGAGTCTCGTTGATCGGTGCAGAGACGTCTGTACTTATCCTCAGGAGGCTGCAGTACCTTTAGGAAAATTTCATATTCTTGGAATTCTTATCGTGTGACTTTGTTGATCCGAGAACTAAATTCTGTTATTCTATTCTCTCGCAGATGGCGTGAACACGCGCTACCGGATGTGGCGGACGACCACCATTACCACCTACTAAGGCCAGAAGAGGTCGTGGACGCGGTCGTGATCAAGGTCGTGGTCGAGGAAGAGCCGCAGGGGCAGCACCTGTTGACCCACCAGTTGCCCTGGCGCAGGATCAGGCTCCAGCTATAGAGACTCTAGCAGCCCCTGCTCAGGCACAAGCTATGCCTATTATGATTCCGGGTCTTCAGGAGGCCCTAGCTCAGATTTTATCGGTTTGCACTGGCCTGGCTCAGGCAATCTCAGCCACTACTGTAGCAGCTACTTCTCAGACCGGGGGTGGTCATCACACCTCCGCTGCTCGCACGCCTGAGCAGGCAGTGCAGGTTTTTGTAAGGCCACGTGAAATCCCTACTCAAAAACTCGGATCGCGTGGTGTCAAGTTAGGATCGTGTGTTAGAAATTAGTAAATATGCCTCGCGACTCGCAAGCTCGTCGCGGCGCGGACCTTTTTGGATTGAATAATGCATTAAAAAGTCAAGAATAAGTTTCCAGAATAATGCAAGAAATGCGGTCCAGAATGCGGACGCATAATTGAAATGCAGACCGTATATCTGCCGCAGAGTAAGGCAGAATGTTGGTTAAAATTGAAGTCAGAAATGCAGCCGAAATGCGGTCGCATAATTAAAATGCAGACCGCATATATGCCGTAGAGTGAGGCAGAATGTTGGTTAACATTGAAGTCAGTAATGCGGTCGAAATGCGGTCACATGATTGAAATGCGGACCGCATAGTCGTCGCATATTTTCCTTTGACTTGTGCGAAGGTCAGTTCTGCGGTGCACTTTGCGACTGCAGAACATGAATGCTCACTGCATTCTTACCGCAAATCGAGTCAGAATGTTTAGTTTTTGGGGAGCATTGTGCGGTCCATTATGCGGACCGCATGTTTACTCTGCGACCGCATAGTTGACTCGGGGCTCCAATTTTTTAATTTTTAACCCGACTTCCATATCAATATAACCGGTGTTCTAGCTCATTTTGAACATTCTCCCGAGCAATTCTAGAAAGAGGGAGAGGTTTCTTAGAGAGGGAAAGTCTCCCATCAAATTATTTAATAAGATTAGGCTAAATCATTGAAGAAAATCAAGTGAAGGCTCCTGAATCTTCATCCCAAGAGGTAAGACTCCATCACCTCAGCTCATATTTGCATACTTAGCCATATGGGGTCATTAAGGAAGTAATTCATGGGTGTCAGAATGAATCTTTTGCATGCATACCACCATAGAGTATCAGAAAGCAGTAAAATTAGAAATGAGGAAATTGGGGGTATAAAATGATAGAAATTCCTCCCAAAAAGGGGCTAAGATCACAATGCACCTCTAGTGTTTGATGATATGCTCGAACCAAGCTTGAAATTCAGTTTCGTCTCAAATTCTCAATTTTAATCTGAAATTTCTTGCTCAATATATTGAAGCACTAAGAGTTCCGGAAATTTGTAAAAGAATACGGGAGAACTCTATTGAGGTATGTATGGCTAAAACCCCCTTTTGTTAGAAATCGAGCTCCGTTGGTGCTTACGAACGTGTGGTAAGAGTTGAATTGGCCAGTGTATTGATTGTTATTGCGAAATTAATTGATTTGCACATATTTATACATAGTCGTGAAGGATGTTCCTCAATGTGAATAACGTGCCAATCTCGATAATTAGAGAATGATGAAAAGTATAATTATTTGTTGAAATACTTGGGCTATAAGCCGACATTGAAACAAAGGATTTTTTATGCTAGCTATGTGCCCATTTATCTGTGATTTGTAACCTGAATTATCCTTGATATGTGTGGGATAGATATCTGAACGTGTTGACTTATGAGAATTGAGTAATACCTCCAATGAGGTGACCTAGCCGGTCGGGTCGTGATCGGACACCATGCCGCACACATGGTGGTAAAATGCCAATATTGGATTCCGGATAAGGGAAATGGAATATTGATTATGAGTAATACCTCCAATGAGGTGACCTAGCTGGTCGGGTCATGACCGGACTCCGCTCGAGATGGCGTTGGTGATGAGAACAGTGGTGAACATGTGACAGAAATGCCCTAATCGGTGTTGTCGAAATTGTATGAAGAAATATATGAATTGTTTCTTTAATTTGCCCATATTAATTGCTTGTATCTATTTAATAGTTCTTTCTGGTAAAATGGTGCTTAGTTATACATACCAGTACAATTCAAATGTACTGACGCCCCTTTTGTCGGGGGCGCTACATTCGTGTTATGATTGTAGGTGGCTCCATAGCAGACAGTGCTGACCGTGTGTAGCAGAGCGTTCATCTACTCCAAATCTCGGTGAACCCCTTATTCTTCCATGGGGCTGCAAGGTGTATCTTTTGTTATTACAGCTTTTCACTTTTGAGGTATAGCCGGCGCCTTATTGCCGGCATAGTCATGCTTATCTGTTGTAGCTTTAGAGGCTCCACAGACACTAGTGTGGGTTATGTACAGGTTTTGGGGAGTCCCCTATATGTATATGTTGTAAATCCTAAACATGTGATCTCCTTAAGCCGTAATTCTAATAGAATCCATGAAGCTAGCTTATGAACGGCAAATTTTTATGATATAAAATGAACTAGAAATGTGGTATACACCGTATATTATCGTTCAAATTAACCAAAGGCATGAGTTCTGCATTTATATTAAGTTAGGGTGGAAAGTGTTCGGTAAGGCTTGCTCAGTCAGGTTCACTTGATTGAGTGCCGGTCGCGCCTCCCGAGGTTGGGGCGTGACAAACTTGGTATCAGAGCCTATGGTTTTGAAAGTGTCCTAGGATGTCTTGGAGCCGTGTCTAGTAGAGTCCTTCTAATCGGTGTGAAGTCGACCACATCTATAAGTTGGAGGCTATTTGGGCATTTAGGAATAACACCCTTCTTTGATACTGTGGATCGTGCGGTGAAATTGTTTACTTCCTAATCGGTGTGTTGTTCAATCTTTCAGTAAATGGCACCTAAGAAGAAGGCAAGAATTGGCCAGGAAGCCAATGCCACCCCAGGAGTGGTTGATTCACCGATTGATGTTGCGTGTGAGGGTAGCCGCCCTGCTATTACCCTGTCGGATCCTCCTATTCCAGAACAAACTACCTCAGTCTCTACAACTACGGAGCGTACCACTATACCACCCGTTGATGCTCCTGTCCCGCCTCCAGTCCAAGATTCTGGTTCTAGCATTTCTGATGGGGATCTTAGGGGAGCTATTCAAATGTTGGCTCAGTTGGTGGCCTCTCAGGCCCAAAGGTCAAATATTGCGCCCAGTTCATCCAGCCAGGGGATTCTACTAGTTCCAGGGTAAACAGCTTTCTTCAGTTAGACCCTCTGGTATTAACGGGTACCAACTCAAAAGAAGACCCTCGGGACTTTATTGATGAGATGCACAAGACCCTCAGGGTGATGCGCGATACAGAGACAGAGTGAGTAGAGTTGGCTGCCAACCGTCTGAAAGGGGCAGCCTATTCATGGTTTGAGTTATGGGAGGACTCCCGAGAAGAGGGGCGCCCTCCGGCGAAGTGGAGTGAGTTTGCCGATGCTTTCATTGATCATTTCTTACCTGCTGAGACAAGGGCAGCCCGAGCAGCAGAATTTGAAAATCTGAGGCAAGGTGACAGAAGTGTATGGAAGTACCACATGGAGTTTGCCCGCTTGTCCAAGTATGCTATTCACATGTTTCCTACCACGGAGGCTAGAGTGCGTCGCTTTGTTCAGGGTCTTAATCATTTGACTATTAATGAGTCTTCTACAGCAGCATTGAATTCTGACATGAACTACGGGAGGATGATAGCCATTGCTCGGGGCACAGAGGACCGTAAGTTGAAGAACAGAATGGCGAGATAGAGTAACAGCAAGGCCCGATCTACGGGCAACATAGGAGAGTCCCTAGGTAGGGAAAGATCAGCTTTTAGGGGAGGATCATCAGGACCTTCCCAGTCTGTTGCACAGTCTTCAGCCAGTGCACCGCCATCGGGGCCCAGCCAGTAGCAGTGGAGCCGTTTCAAGCCCGGTCAGGGCAACAGGGGATTCCGCCAGCGAGGTCGGTTAGGGGAGAGGTCTCAGTAGCAGCAGAGATCCCCGTGTCCCATGTGTGGGAAGATGCACTCGGGGGTCTACTACATGGAGTTGCCTATATGTTATGGATGTGGGATGAGGGGCCATACTCAGAGACACTGTTGCGCGTCTCGTCAGGGAACAGGTAGGGGCACAGCTTAGCCCTCCAGTCCAGCAGCTGCCACATCTTCAGCCCTTCCCCAGCTCAAGGTGCCCCAGCACCCACAGAGTGAGGTGCAGCTAGGGGTGGTGCGCAAAGTTCGAGAGGTCCCGGCCGATTCTATGCTATGAGTAGTCGCCAAACTGTAGAGGCTTCTCCAGATGTTATTACAGGTATTCTGCCTGTCCAATCTCATGATGTGTATGTGCTTATCGACCCTGGTTCCAATTTATCATATGTTTCCCCGTTTGTTGCTATGGGATTTGGGATAGAACCAGAGCAGCTTCACGAGCCATTCTCAGTATCTACCCCAGTTGGTGAGTCAATTTTGGCTGCTCGAGTTTATAGGGGTTGTGTTGTTACGGTGTGTGGTAGGGATACTATGGATGATCTTATCGAGTTGGGAATGGTGGATTTGGACGTAATAATGGGAATGGATTGGCTTTACTCATGCTTTGCCAAACTTGATTGTAGGACTAGAACTATCAGGCTCGAATTTTATAATGAGCCCATCGTTGAGTGGAGGGGAGATAATGTAGTGCCTCGAGGTAGGTTTATTTGCTACCTTAAGGCCGCAAAAATGATCAGGAAGGGGTGTATCTATCATCTAGTTCGAGTTGCAGATGCTAATACCGAGGCACCTAGCCTTGATTCCGTACCAGTTGTGAATGAATTTCCAAATGTCATTCCAGATGAGCTCCTTGGGGTTCCACCAGAGAGGGAGATTGATTTTGGGATCGACGTGATGCCAGGCACACAACCTATATCAGTTCCACCTTACAGGATGGCACCGGAAGAATTGAAAGAACTAAAGGAGCAATTGAAGGATTTGTTAGAAAAGGGTTTCATACGGCCAAGTGTGTCACCATGGGGCGCACCGGTCTTGTTTGTGAGAAATAAGAATGGATTGCTGCGGATGTATATTGACTACCGATAACTTAACAAAGTCATAATAAAAAACAAATATCCCTTGCCATGAATATATGACTTGTTCGATCAATTGCAAGGTGCTGCATGTTTCTCAAAGATTGACTTGCGGTCCGAGTATCACCAGTTGAAAATACGGGAGTAGGATATTCCAAAAACAACCTTCAGAACCCGGTACGAGAACTTCAAATTCATTGTAATATCTTTTGGGCTAACAAATTCCCCAGCAGCTTTCATGGACCTTATGAATCGAGTCTTCAAGCCCTTCCTAGACTCCTTTGTGATAGTGTTCGTTGACGACATCCTAGTATATTCCGAAAGTCGGGAGGACCATGCTGGCCATCTCAGGGAAGTATTACAGACTCTTCAGCAACATAAATTATATGCAAAGTTTTCAAAATGTGAATTCTGGATTGAATCTGTCGCGTTCTTGGGTCATGTTGTTTCTAGGGAAGGAGTTATGGTTGACCCGCAGAAGGTTACGGTGGTGAAGAATTGGCCTAGACCTACTACTCCAACCGAGATTTGTAGTTTCTTGGGATTAGCTGGGTACTATAGGAGGTTTGTGGAGGGGTTTTCTACTCTTGCCTCTCCTTTGACAAAATTAACACAGAAAGCAGTTAAATTTCAATGGACTGATGCTTGTGAAAAGAGTTTCCAAGAATTGAAATCAAGGTTAACAACAGCACCGGTGTTAGCCCTACCAGAGGGTACCGAGGGATTTGTGGTGTATTGCGATGCTTCAAGAGTTGGACTGGGGTGTGTGCTGATGTAGCGGGGCAAGATTATAGCCTACGCCTCTAGGCAGCTTAAGAATCATGAGAAGAACTATCCAACGCATGACTTAGAGCTAGCAGCTATGGTGTTTGCACTGAAGATTTGGCGGCATTATTTGTATGGGGTCCATGTGGACATATTTACCGATCATAAGAGCCTTCAATACATCTTCAAGCAGAAATAGTTGAACCTGAGACAACGAAGGTGGTTAGAGTTGCTCAAAGACTACAATATGGATATTCTTTACCATCCGGGAAAGGCAAATGTTGTGGCAGATGCACTTAGTCGAAAATCTATGGGAATTTTGGCTTATTTGGTGGACTACCAGAGGCCATTAGCTAGGGAAGTTCACCGACTAGCTAATTTGGGAGCTCGCCTAGCAGACTCTGATGAAGGAGGGGTAATTATACGAAATAGGGCTGAATCATCGCTTGTGGTAGAGGTGAAAGAAAAGCAATTCAGTGATCCATTGTTAGCACAACTAAAAGAAGGGATTCACAATCATAAGACCTCAAATTTCTCCTTGGGCATGAATGATGGTACCTTACGGTACCAAGACCGCCTATGCGTTCCTGATATCATCAGTCTTCGGGAAAGGATCATGGTAGAAGCTCACACATCCAGGTATTCCATACACCCATGTTCTACAAAAATGTATCATGATCTCAAGGAAATTTATTGGTGGAACAACATGAAGAAGGATGTGGCGGAATTTATGGCAAAATGTCCAAATTTTCAACAGGTAAAAGCCGAACATCAAAGGCCCGGTGGGTTGACACAATGCATAGACATTCCAATATGGAAGTGGGAGATGATTAACATGGACTTTGTGGTAGGGTTGCCACGCACTTCGGGTAAGTTTGACTCAATTTGGGTAATCGTGGATCGACTCACAAAATCAGCACACTTCTTGCCAGTTAAATCTACCGACACGGTTGAGCAATATGCTCAGTTGTATATCAAAGAAATCGTCAGGTTACATGGCACTCCAGTCTCAATCATTTCAGACCGAGGGGCTCAATTCACAACTAACTTTTGGAAGAAGTTTCAACAGGGTTTGGGTACGCAAGTGAACCTTAGCACAGATTTTCATCCACAGACCGATGGGCAAGCAGAACGGACTATTCAGACGCTTGAGGATATGTTGCGTGCTTGTACTATTGACTTCAAGGGAAGTTGGAATGACCATTTGCCACTCATAGAATTTGCTTACAACAACAACTTTCACGCTAGTATTCAAATGGCACCGTTCGAAGCATTGTACGGTAGGAGATGTAGGTCTCCCATCGAGTGGTTCAAGATTGGAGAAGAGGAATTGATAGGGACAGACCAGGCCATGTAGAAAGTCAAGCTCATTAAAGAAAGGTTCAAAACTGCTCAAAGTCGTCAAAAATCCTACTCAGATGTGCGTCGCATAGATTTGGAGTTTAAAGAAGATGATTGGGTTTTCTTGAAAGTTTCCCCTATGAAGGGTATCACGCGATTCGGAAAGAAAGGAAAGTTAAGCCCAAGGTACGTCGGGCCATACAGAAGTATTCAGAAAGTTGGCCAGGTGGCATACAAGCTCGAGCTATCGCCCGAGATGTCATTGGTACACCCGATTTTCCATGTGTCTATGTTAAGGAAGGTGGTAGGGGATCCGTCCTCCATTGTGCCAGTAGAGACTATTGAAGTAAACGAAGGGCTATCATACGAAGAGGTTCCAGTTGCCATTCTTGATAGGCAAGTTTCAAAACTAAGGAATAAGGAGATTTCATCCGTAAAAGTATTATGGCGGAACCAGCACGTTGAGGAAGCTACTTGGAAGCCGAGGATGAAATGAAAAATAAGTATCCACACTTGTTTGAATGATCATGTAATAACCATCCTCTTTTGGTAATATGGTTGCCTATATGGCCATTGTTGATATTGTGCCAGTTATACTATGCTTTACAAATATGTTTATGGTGTTATGGTATGTTTCCGGGGCTCTCTAATAGGTGGGTAAGGCCTAGATAGGTGGGCTAAATTGGAAGACTGTCAACCAGTTACGGGTTGTAAAGAGAAGAAGGTTGCACTAAAACTGTTAATAAGTGAACCTTGATCCTCATTCGAGGACGAATGATCTTTAGTGGGGGAGGATGCAAGGCCCCGTGAAATCCCTACTCAAAAACTCAGATCCCGTGGTGTCAAGTTAGGATCGTGTGTTTGAAATTAGTAAATATGCTTCGTGGCTCGCAATCTCGCCGCGGCGCAGACCTATTTGGATTGAATAATGTATTAAAAAGTCAAGAAAGTTTCCAGAATAATGCAATAAATGCGGTCCAGAATGCGTTCGCATAATTGAAATGGGGACCGCATATCTGCCGCAGAGTGAGGCAGAATGTTGGTTAAATTGAAGTCAGAAATGCGGTCGAAATGCAGACCGCATATATGCCACAGAGTGAGGCAGAATGTTGGTTAAAATTGAAGTCAGTAATGCGGTCGAAATGCGGTCGCATAATCGAAATGCGGACCGCATAGTCATCGCATATTTTCCTTTTACTTGTGCGAGGGTCAGTTCTGTGGTGCACTTTGCGACCGCAGAACATGAATGCGGACCGCATTCTTACCGCAAACCGAGTCAGAATGTTTAGTTTTTGGGGAGCATTCTGCGGTCCATTATGCTGACCGCATGTTTACTCTGCGATCGCAAATGCGACCGCATAGTTGACTCGGGGCTCCAATTTTCTAATTTTTAACCCGACTTCCATATCGATATAACCAGTGTTCTAGCTCATTTTGAACATTCTCCTGAGCAATTCTAGAGAGAGGAAGAGGTTTCTAAGAGAGGGAAAGTTTCCCATCAAATTATTTTATAAGATTGGGCTAAATTATTGAAGAAAATCAAGTGAAGGCTCCTGAATCTTCATCTCAAGAGGTAAGGCTCCATCACCTCAGTCATATTTGCATACTTAGCCATATGGGGTCATTAGGGAAGTAATTCATGGGTGTTAGAATGAATCTCTTGCATGCATACCACCATAGAGTATCGAAAAGTAGTAAAATTAGAAAGGAGGCAATTGGGGGTATAAAATGTTAGAAATTCGTCACAAAAAGGGGCTAAAATCACAATGCACCTCTAGTGTTTGATGATATGATCCAACCAAGCTAGAACTTCAGTTTCATCTCTAATTCTCAATTTTTATCTGAAATTTTTTGCTCAATAGATTGAAGCACTAAGAGTTCCGAAAATTTGTAAAAGAGTAATGGACAACTCTATTGAGGTATGTATGGCTAAAACCCCCTTTTATTAGAAATCGAGCTCCCTTGGTGCTTACGAACGTGTGGTAAGAGTTGAATTGGCTAGTGTATTGATTGTTATTGCGAAATTATTTGATTTGCACATATCTATACATATTCGTGAAGGATGTGCCTCTATGTAAATAACGTGCCAATCTGGATAATTAGAGAATGATGAAAAATATAATTATTTGTTGAAATACTTGGGCTATAAGCCGACACTGAAACAAAGGATTTTTCATGCTAGCTATGTGCTCATTTATCTGTGATTTGTAACCTGAATTATCCTTGATATGTGTGGGATAGATATCTGAACGTGTTGACTTATGAGAATTGAGTAATACCTCCAATGAGGTGACCTAGCCGGTCGGGTCGTGATCGGATACCATGCCGCACACATGGTGGTAATGTGTCGATATTGGATTTTGGATAAGGGAAATGGAATATTGATTGTGAGTAATACCTCCAATGAGGTGACCTATCCGGTCAGGTCATGACCGGACTCCGCTCGAGATGGTGGTGGTGATGAGAACAGTGGTGAACATGAGACAGAATTGCCCTAATCGGCGTTGTGGAAATTGTATGAAGAATTATATGAATTCTTTCTTTGATTTGCCCGTATTAATTGCTTGTATCTATTATAAATACCAGTACAATTCAAATGTACTGACGCCCCTTTTGCCGGGGGCGCTACAATCGTGTTATAATTGTAGGTGACTCCATAGCGGACAGTGCTGACCATGTGTAGCGGAGCGTTCATCTACTCGAAGTCTCGGTGAGCCCCTTATTCTTCCATGGGGCTGCATGGTGTATCTTTTGTTATTAAAGCTTTTCACTTTTGAGGTATAGCCGAGGCCTTGTTGCCGGCATAGTCATGCTTATCTGTTGTATCTTTAGAGACTCCAAAGACACTAGTGTGGGTTATGTACGGGTTTTGGGGAGTCCCCTATATGTATATGTTGTAAAATCTAAACTTGTGATCTCCTTAAGCCGTAACTCTAATAAAATCCATGAAGCTAGCTTATCAACGACAAATTTTTATGATATAAAATGAACCAGTAATGTGGTGTACACTGTATATTATTGCTCAAATTAACCGAAGGCATGAGTTCCTCATTTATATTAAGTTGGGGTGGAAAGTGTTCGGTAAGGCTTGCTTAGTCGGGTTCACTTGATTGAGCACCGGTCGCACCTCCCGAGGTTGGGGCGTGATAGGTTTGCAGACACCAGAGGCGCCACCAGTTCAACATGTTCCGCCAGTTCAGCCGCTTGCACCGATTCAGGATGTTATGATTCCTGTTATGCCAGACGATGAGCAGTGTCGTCTTGAGAGGTTCAACAAACTTTCACCTCCTACCTTCAGTGGTGCTCAGGGTGAGGATGACCAAGGTTTTCTCGACGAGTGTAGATGTATGCTGCGGACAGCAGGGATCTTGAAGACTAACGGTGTATCATTTACTACTTTCCAATTCTCAAAAGCAGCCTTCACCTCGTGGGAGGCATATGAATGGCGTAGGCCGATAGGTGCAGCGCCTTTGTCGTGGCAGGAGTTCTCCACTCTCTTTTTGGAGAAGTGGGTACTGCAGTCTTAGAGGGATGAGCGGCATAGGAAGTTTGAGTATCTTCGTCAGGGAGATATGACCGTGTCTCAATATGAGATGAGATTCTCGGAGTTGGCTCGTTATGCTCCATGGTGGGTCCCGACTGATCGGGAGAGGATTAGGAGGTTTGTGGACGGACTTATCTATCCCATCCATATCCTGATGGCTCGAGAGAGGATTTTGAGTCATACTTTTGAGGATGCAGTTGATATTGCTCAAGATATTGAGGCGGATCGCCATTAGGAGAGAGAGGAGCGGGAGGCCAAGAGGCCTCGTAGATCAGGTAGCTATAGTGGTGCTCTGTCTAGGGGCCAGTTTCAGCAGAGCAGAGGACGTTCTTACAGGCCTCATCAGTCGGCTCATCCCGAGTATCGGGGGGCATCTTCAGGCCCTGGTCACCAGGGGTTTCAGTCAGGTCATTCTTCTTTGAGTGCCCTCCCGGCACAGAGTTCATCTCATGCTCCTTCCATTCAGGGTTCTTCGGCGCCGAGTGCGTCAGCTAGTCACTCTGGTGTGAGCGGTTCCCATCAGTCCCCTTCTCCAGCACCTGGTAGTTACTACGAGTGCGGCGAGTTTGGTCATATAAAGAGGTATTGTCCTCGACTTCGTGGTAGTCAGTCTCAGCAGAGGGATCAACCTCGTCTTCTGGTCCAATTTCTTCTTCATCTGCCCCACTAGCTAGGGGGAGAAGGCCAGGCAGCCAGGGGTCGCCCCAAGGGCGCAGGTCGATCACGTGGTGGACGGGCTCATTTTTATGCTCTTCAGGGCAGGGCAGATGCTATTGCCTCAGATGCTGTCATTACAGGTATTATTTCAGTCTGCCACAGGGATGCCTCAGTCTTATTTGATCCCGACTCCACCTATTCTTATGTGTCCTCACACTTTGCTCATCATTTGGGTATGACCTGAGGGTGTCTTGCTTTACCTATGCACGTATCTACCCCGGTAGATGATACTATTATTGTAGACCACGTGTATCGGTCATGTCTTGTTACTATTGGGGGTATGGAGACCCGAGTTAACTTGTTGCTGTTGAGCATGGTAGATTTTGATGTTATACTAGGCATGGAAAGGCTATCTCCGTGCCATGCTATTCTAGACTATCACGCCAAGATAGTCACATTGGCCATGCCGGGTGTTCCGAGGATTGTGTGGCGTGGAATGACTGACTATGTCCCCAATAAGGTGGTTTCCTTCCTAAAGGCCCAACAGATGGTTGGGAAGGGTTGTCTATCGTATTTGGCTTTTGTGAGAGATGTTGGAGATGAGACTCCTATTCTTGATTTGGTTCCCGTTATGAGGGATTTCCCTGATGTGTTTCCAGCAGACCTGCCGTGCATGCCGCCGGACGGAGACATTGATTTGGGTATTGATCTGGTGCCGAGCACTCAGCCCATCTTTATTCCTCCCTATCGTATGGCACCAACTGAGTTAAAAAAATTGAAGGAGCAGCTTTAGGAACTCCTAGATAAGGGGTTTATTCATCCTAGTGTGTCACCGTGGGGTGCACTGGTCCTATTTCTGAAAAAGAAAGTTGGCACAATGAGAATGTGTATTGACTACAGGAAGCTGAACAAGGTGACAGTGAAGAATGAGTATCCAGTACCCCGTATTGATGATTTGTTTGATCAGCTCCAGGGAGCAAGGGTATTCTCGAAGATTGACCTCCGTTCAGGCTATCACCATTTGAAGATTAGGGATTCTGATATTAAGATAAAGAATAAATGACTACTTGGTCCCAGAAGGACCTTCCCCAGATTTGGCATCTTTGGCTCCATCGAATAGCTCCACCAACTCGCGCAGTCCTAGCAGTAAGTAGGCTCGAGCCAGATGTCCGGTCACATTTCCTTCAGTGTTTTGGCAATCTTCGATCCTTTTGATGAACATTCCTTCCAGCTCCACTACACCTCGCTTCAAATACCCTAGCCGGTTGTTGGCGTTGATAGCCATTTCGTTCCACTCCTCGATCAATTTCTGATGGCCTTCTTGTATTCCCGATGCTCACTTTCACACTCTCGAATTCTCTTGCGTAGCTGGTTGTACTTAGCCAGTGCTTCAGCGTGCTCATCAATAATCCTGTGACCTTGAACAAAATCGCGGTGACCCATGCCATTGTCTTCTAGCCAACCCGAATAGTGCGGCACACAGCCGGCGTGATACCTATCTGGCTCAATGGATTCTTTCTCCAAAACGATCTTGCTATGCCACAAATGTTTGGGCTTGACACCGGTAAGGGCTATCGTCATCTTGGAAATCAGCCCTGAGGTGACTTGTCTTTTCGACCATTGGTATGATTTGCTTCCTTCCAGCTTGCCTCATGGCTCGGAGAGGAGCGCAAGGATAAGTTCCCTTTAAACCAATCAGTATGAGAAATGGCGTATCTCAGAATCGAACCACTCATCCGTGGGGAACCATTCAAACATACACTGCACCTGGTCTTCTTTCAGATTTTCAAATAATTCGACCCATCATCTAGCGTCCTCTAGTTGTGCGAACATTCTAGGCATCTAATTCATATGCCTTGGTTGATGGAAGGCGATATGATCATGCCAATCCCTGCGTAAGATCTCTTGTCGGTATTCCCCTTTCTGGAGGTGTTCTATGAGCCATAGCTGAAGTAGCAAGTTACAACCTTCAAAATGACTACCTTGTTGTTGACAACTATTCAAGGCACCTGTATATTTCTGCAATGATCATGGGAACGATGCTGAAAGTCTGCCCACCAATCCCTTCCATCATTGTTTTGGTTATCATGGCTAGTCGGGTATGGATTCTAGCCTTCTTCATAGGGAACATAATCATCCCCCAAAAGCAAAACATGAAGACAAAGACCCTCCTATGGACATGTCCGAAAGAGGTGATAGCAATCTCGTCTGAATGAGTGCGGTATGACTTACTTTGGCCGTATCTCTCGTATAGATAGTCAAATGGGATACATGAATCCTTCAAACATGTTAGGTCCGGATTCTTTTTCAAAACCATCATCTTAAAAAAACACTTTCCTTTATGATTCTCGGGCATGAGCAAACTTGGTGTCTCCTAAGGAATTCTAGCTAAACCCCCTATCTCTTCAAGCAACGGAGTCATTTCGAGGTCACCGAATCGTAACACAGACTTCTCAATATCCCTGAACAATGTCGCGGCCTCTATGATTCTATTGTTAGGTTGAATCTCTAGGAGGGAAGGCAAATTCCCTAAGTATTTGCAGACAAGTGTTTGATCACTAGAATGAAGGTCATTCCACCAACTCAGCAGCCTTGGATGAATTTGGGTTACCATGCCAAATCTGGGGATCTCGTGCCTTATTTTCTGCAAAATAGAGTGTTAGTCCCTTACCCCCGCCAGACTCGACTATTTAAATTAATAATCAGTATATCAAGCACTTAAGTTCTCCAAATAAATGCACCGAACATGGAGGCGTCCGTTTGGGTTTCAAGGAGACCCCGTGGACTTTGGACAAGGCTATCTTAATGAGTCATTATGTGGACAACATAACTGACTCGGCTAGGGTTGACCATGATGCATGAACAGTTTAATGGAATAAGGTTTCTACTTTTGAAATGTTAGACAAGGTACCCTTGAGCGGACAACTCAACAGATAAAGGCGCGGAACCATCGACTACACCGTTGATCGACTGATTTTACCGCAAATATGCCTTTGCCATATTTAGGGGTTTGATAGTATTGGAAGTGCACAACCACTCATTATAAGCGTTGCAATAGGATTTGTTTTGGCACGAGTGGAACATGATGTTGAAGATGCAGTTACAAAAATGAAGCAAATTGCATGTATTTTCACGTTCATAAAGTAAAGATTACAATAGATGCTCGAAACATCACAACGGAATCGAGATAATGATAAGGCAGTAAAGAAAGAAATTAAAAGAAAGGAAAAACATGAAGAGACAAGTTAGTAATCACGATGAAATAATTGAATGCAGGAAATAAAAGCGACTAAGGAAGCAATAAAGTCACAAAGCACGTAATGGTAAAAGCCTTAAAAAAATCCCCAGCAGAGTCGCCATGCTGTCGATGCCCCCCTTTTTCTAAAGGGGAAATTGGGTTTACGACATTATGGACAAAACAACTCTCATTCCCTTTGGAGGAATCGAGTTATAGAATTTTAAGAGTCGCCACCTAATGATTATAGTGCATTAGGACACTTAAAAAAGATTTTTGAAAGAAAAACCAGAGTTTGGGTAAGGGCTTGAGATTATCTCGAGGGGAAGGTGTTAGGCACCCCTCAAGATTCTCTAGTGTGGTTCCCGACCATGCTTTGTTGTGACTTTAAGAAGAGTAGAAAGAAACACATAAAACTTGCATATAGTAGTTACATACAAAATTTAAAATTTTAGAAAAAAGGAAGGGAAAGGACATATGTGATTTAAAAGAGAGGGATTAATTGGAACATAAATTAAAAAAAACATTATACAAGTAAAGAAAAAGGGGAAATAGGTCCTAGGTTTAAATACAATATGGATCACATTGGTAAAATACTCAGAAATCACTCCTCAAAGAGGGTTCCCACGAGATATTAGCGCACCGGTCATCATATCCATATTCTACCCTTCCCAACCTGTCAAGGTATTAAACACGATTAGTCTCGTTTACTAATTGCATGCTAATACCCGTCCCAACCTATCAGTCCTGGGGTATTAGGACTTCTAATCCTAAAGGGGAAGAAAGGGGTAGAAGCATATATGAGGTTTTAAAAGGACAAAATCCTAGTAGCGACAACCAAAACAAATAGCAAATAAGGGGATTGACAAACAAACATGCAAGGCTCACATAAAACCCCGTAAGTCATATAGCATATAGTTTAGCATGCCTTTCACATACTGGTTTGGTCTTTAAATTAAAACTTAAGTGGCTGACGGACTAGTTTAACACATATAATCAGTTAAAAAGTCTGCATTAGGCAACTCAGATCCAATTGTCAGAGATTGAAGTATTTTAAAACAAATTATTCAGAAGGCACTGATTTCAGACAAGAACCTAATGCATAAGAATTTAAATAGGAAGTTGAAAATCGCAGAAGTTCAGAAATGACTTTAGAGTCTGCAGATTTGTTTTAGTGAAAATGCAGGAGAGTTAAAAATGTAGAATACCTTAAAAGAAATAGTGAATTAAAGGACTGATTGGAAGATAACTTCAAGAGATGAGCAGAAAATTTTTAAGAATTGTTTCGGATAGATTTGCAAAAATTTTTAAAAAAACAATGCAGGCTCATAAGAATTTTATATTGAAAACGTGACTCTGAAACATTAAAACCAGTTACCCGGTTATTATTACTCAAACAGATTAAGTGAGACAGACTTGTTCTGGGTTTTAGAACTTATTACAAAGTGGGTAAATGGATGGCAGGTTTGGTTATCCTATAGTTTTTCCTAACGCGTATGCATTTCCTATAGACATGGTTTCTATATGCAACTTCTTACATGAAGATTAAGTCCAATGGACAGGGTTTCTAATGATTTGGAAGATGAGAAATCATTAAACCATATAGACAGATTTTCTATGTCCTGATTAAAGAAACATTATTGTGATTAAACTGGTTACGAAATGAATATTAACCTAGAGTTTGCCTAGCATTTAAGCATTTCTTATAGGCATGATTTCTATATGCAATTCGTCGTTTGATTATTAGATCCTATAGAATGGATATCTATTAATTTGCAAGATGATAAAGCATTAAACCCTATAGGCACATTTTCTAAATGATTGAAAAGAATGCAAAAAGCCTACAGACATGATCTCTAGGTGACTTAAAGCGTTGATCCTATATGCATGATTTCTAAACGATTGAATAACAACATTGGTCCAATGGGCATGGTATCTACCCTTTAGAAATAAAGTAAACCCCTCCCATACCTTTTACTAATATTTTCTGAGTTCCCTTTTTTCAAGGTTATTATAGAATCATAAGAAAGAAAGAAAACAATTAAAAAATACATCACAGCCTACAGCCGAATCCAAGAAGCCTAATTCAGTCTCAATATCCAATAGCATGTGTTTCACCAAATCCAGATTCCAGATTCTAAGGCCCTCTCTTACTCATAGTGTTTCAAAGTTCTAAGGAGCCTCGAGGACCCCAGGCAATGCTTACACAGAATAATAAATATTGTAACTAAATAGTGCAGGTGTGGAATTACCAACCCTCGGGTATCCAAGTTCAGAGGGAACTCTGGGGTCCCAAAGCATGGCTTACCGAAGGGGGGTAGAACTTAGGAAACTAGGAATGAGTGTAAAGTGAGAGAGGAACCATAGCAGAGGGTGGTCATGCCCAGCCATGGCATAGGCTGGCACACCCCTGACCCCTGCTTAGGTCAAATAAATAGGAGCAGACTCTGGGGAGTCAAACTTAGGGTCTGAGTGGTGATTAGGACGCTACCAGGCCCAAGTTAGAGCTCAACACATAATGGGTAAAGGGAATGGGAAATGATTTGAGTAGAGGTTCAAGAGAACCTGATTCTAAGTCATGAGTGGCAATAATAGAATGCCAACATGACTCAGAATTGCAATCACACATAAGAAGGGGCTCAAAGGGACAGGGAATCACATAAGAAATCATTTACAGAAAAAATGAGGAAAGCAAGGAAGCACAAACAGGCCCAAAGATGCAGAAACATGATGAATGAGAGCATGACAGACTAAAATGAACACATAGTGAAGAATGCATAACAGAGGAGGAGAAGTAAACACATAGTTTGGAGGGTATTATTTAATTAGAAAGACATACCAGTTGCAAGCTTTAGAACAGCAGAATACTAGAAGCAAGTAACAGCCAGAAGTCAACAGGAGCAGGCTCAGAAACTTTAGCAAATATTTGAGAGTTCAAGAGTAACTCAAAGGTATTTCAGACAGTAGAAGAGAGTGGAGCAGAGTGCTCAGTATTTTAAGTAGAGAAAGTAGTATTTCCATTATATAGTGTTCAATTGAAGTCTGAAGTGTTTGTGAGGTTTTTCCATGTGTTGTTTTTTAGAACTTTTTTTGTGTTTTTGAAAGAAAAGAGTATAGGTATTTATAGCTTTGAAAAACAAGCAAACAGTAAGGTAAGCAGCACAATTTTAACACAAATAAGGAAGTAACCACAAGTAAGAATCAATTAACCCAAGTGACTGCCCTTTAATTAAGGAATCACTATCTAACGGGTGTCAATAGATTTAATTTAAGGAAAGGAAATCAGTTTGGAGATAGACTGGGTGTTACCGTAAAAGAAGTAGTAAAATCATACAATAGGCAAACAAGTCTAGGTTCGAGATTTATAGTTATTCTTGGAAAGATTCGGTAAGGCAAATCAAAGAAAGAAAATAAATTAACCTTTGACAGGCTAGTAAATCAGAAATTCATGGAAGTAAAAGTTTGAAATCAATTTCGAGCTTAAAAAAAATCACAGGAAGGACTCAGTATATCAGACATGTAAGGATAAGCTATGGCAAAAGAACCATCGTACTGTAACAGCATAGAGTAGACATTCAAACATGCTAGTTAGGTTTTAGTGTAATAGAGAGAGAAAGAATCACATCATGCAGAGAGTTGAGCAAGAAACATAGTCGAGTTTGACTGATGGCAAGAACTCAGAACACATAGAGAAAAGAGACGCAAGAATCAAGTTGAGTAGATTCAAACAGACAAGTCGTACAAATAAACCCAAGAACTCGAATAGACCCCAAGGAACTAGGGTTTTCGAAATCAGTAGAGTTTAGAGGCGATAAATAGCCTCAGAGTCTCAAATAAACCCCAAAAAATTAGGGTTTTCAACACTAAACAGGTACAAACAGGGTAAATCAAACAGATAGACTCAGAAACTCAAACAAATCCCCAAAAATTAGATTTTCAGTGCCAGTCAAACTTAGAGATGATAAACAATCGAATCAAAAATATTTAAACAACAGACTCAGAAACCTTGGTTTGAAATCAAAAGATTTTTTTTTTGAAAAAAAAAGATTGGGGGAAAATGTTTAAAATACCACATATAACACAGATCGAGCACTGATTCAAACAAATAAGTGAAAAAGAACCTCGAATAGGCTAGGGTTTCTGAGAACCCTAGAAACGAGAAAGGCTTGGAAGGAATAAGATCAAATCTGGACTTGATAAGGCCGGAACCAGGCTTAGGAGGCTAAGACACGCTGGAGCAAGGCCGGAGATAGCTGAGAACCTCAAATCGACGAAGGTCTGGGCGAAGTCCCTTGAAGTCTGGCCTCAAACCTTCAGGGAGCAGGCGTATAAGAGCAAAAGATGGTGAGTAGAGATCATCCATGGCTAGATTAGCCATGGATTCCGGTGGATTTTTGGTCGGAGAGGGGGTAGGCGGTTTCTAGGGTTTCAGGGGTTGAGAGAGTTCGAGAGAGACGAGAGAAACCAAAGGTGGCGGGTTTGAGAGAATGGGGGAGAGGGTTGGGACCATTTGGAATTGAAAATGGAAAGGGAGAATCTGGGCCGTTGATCAAAATGATCAACGACTCAAATTAAAAGGGACACAACCCGTTCGATTTAATGGGTACTGGGTCGGGTAGATTAGGTAATTGGGCTGGGGTAATTTGGGCTTGGCTTGGGGCTGAAATGGGGTTAAATTTGGTTGTTATTTTGGCTAAAATTGAAATAGAATTGGGGCTTGCACTTAAATAGCCATTTTTCCCTATTTAATTTAATAAAAATAACTAAAAATAATTTAAAAGTAAATTAAAAACACCAAACTGATTAATAATATATAAACAATAATCTATAAATATTAGGAATAATTTTATAATTATAAAACGCGGTTAATTATAAAATAGGCTATAATTGTAATTTCATGCAATTAAGCTTTAGAAATTCCGAATAAATTTATAAAAATGTGTAAAAATTATATTAATTATATTTTATTGTAAATATGAGAAGGAATTACGTTATTCGCCAAAAATAATAATTTGGGAATAATTTTGGATTTTGCACTGTTCCAAATAGACAATAAATTATTTCTAAAAACCCCTAAAAAAATTGAGGAAAAATATACCAAAACCTTTGGGCACGCTTGAAAGTATTTGAGTATATATAGAAAATATATAGGGAAAAATTGGGTATCAACATTCAGCCTACTCTACGATGTTATTACCTGTTTGTTCCTTGTTGGTAATTAATGCTTCTAGCTTTCTTTCCAAGTATTGTTGTTGTTTTACAATGCTTATCTTTATATTGATATTTTTCCTTTTTAGTTTCACATTTATACTTGTATAGCTTATTATGTCTAGTAGGTGTCTTGATGGTTCCTCGTTACTACTCCACCAAGGTTAGTCTTGATACTTACTGGGTGCCGCTCTGGTGTATTCATGCTACTCTTTCTGCACATTTTTGTGCACATCCAGGTACTTCAGAGTTTGTTGGTCATTAGATAGCTGATCAGATATTGCTGCGGAGACTTTAAGGTATGCATGTCGTCACGTTCGCATGCCTTAGAGTCACCTTCTTAAGTTTATTTTGTACAGTATATTTCTATTCCAGAACAGTTGTACTTAGAAATTTCCTAGTGAACTCAGTAGATCTTATGACTTGTACTACCGGTTTTGGGATATTGTATCATGCTGGGACAGTTTATTTTATATAGAAATATATGTTTTTTGTTAAATAGATGTTTAGGTTAAATTCTGCCATTTAATTAAGTAAGTGTTAGTCTTACCTAGTCTTACAGACTAGGTGTCGCGACATCCTACATAGTAAAACTGGGGTCGTGACACCTCATAATATTTTTTATTTTGTTAAAGAATGACCAATGCTTCAAAAAATATTGTTTTTGAGCTCAACAAAGGGTTGAAACTCAATGGCGACAACAATGAAACCTAGAGCTTGATGGTCTAGTATGTGCTAGAGGAGCAACGGGCTATGGAGCTTTAACAATGTTATGAATGAGCCCGAGGAAGGCAACACTACTCAGCATAGGCGTGAGCATGATGCCTATGACTGTTGGAAGAAAAAAAATCCACGACTCGCATTAAGTTGCTGAGCACCTTGGATGATGACATCCCAAGGGAGTTTAAGGATCACTAAAGAGCTATGGATCTTTGGAATTCTTTGAGAAATAGGTTTGCTACATGTTCCATTGCAATTCTGCGATCCTTAACAATCAAATTTGATTCATATAAGAAACGATCATAACAAATGACAAATATGATCAGGAGTTTAAAGATGTTGGTCATGTGTTGACTGATGAACAAAAAATTCAATCTGTCAGATGTGCTTTAACTAGTTCTTGGGATCATATGAGAATTCATTTGACCTATAATGGGAGAATCAAAATTCTGGATGATTTCCAGAGTCATCCTGAATTAGAGGAGGAACGACTTGAGGCTGAAAAGTTAATAGCTAAGTTGCACGTTGCAACAACCGCCAAAAACAAAAGTGATTCAAAGAAAAAGAATTGGGAAAGAAGAGAGAGCCACCTCTACCTCTGTCAGCTTAGACTGTTAAAGGGGAAAAGATTGAAAAAGGCAATAACAAACGTTCCAATAGTGTCAAAGTTAATAAAGTGAAATAATATAATTGTGACAAAAAGGTCATTATGCCAAATATTGCTCTGACCTCCTAAAAAGGTATTTCACGATGCTCGAATTAGTGAACTTTATGTTCCTAGTTCTGTTTTTCTAATCAAATCTAATCCTTTGTGGGTTGTAGATTAGTAGCAAAGGACCACATCGCCTCGAAACACCATGTTTTTTCTGAATTTTGGCGAGTTTCACGTCAAGCAAAGTGGGTATATGGAGGCAACAATAATAAAGTTGTTGATGAAGGTATCAGCACAAGCAAGTTAGTCCTATTTGGCAGTCGAGACCTAATAATACATGATGTTCTCTTTGCACCAACAGTTCGCCGAAATGTTATTTCTGTTTTGCTTAAACTAGGATTTGATTTGTTTTGTCATGAAAATTCTGTCAAGTTGACTTATGGTTCAAATTATTTGGTTTTGGCCTTTAATTATTATGAATTTGGATTATGATTCATTTAACAGTAATGCTAGTTTTTCTATGTTTGTTTCTTAACATAAATATGATATTGATGTAAACATATGGCATGCTAAACTTGGTCAAATTGGCCAACAAAGAGTGCAAAGGTTAGCAAAATAAGGTTAGCTTTCTAGTATTGAACTTGTGGAATTGTCTACTAGTGAAAGTTGTTTAGCAGGAAAATCTGCAAGAAAACTTTTTGGTAAGACGACTAGAGCTGAATATCCTTTGCAATTAGTCCATTTTGACATCATATTTATTGATTACTTTAAACATTATAGTTTTGTCTATTTATTTTCCCACAAATCAGAAGCAATAAGTTGTTCCAAATGCTATATGAGCTTAGTGGAAAATCAATTAGACAAGAAGATAAAACAGCTTCGAATTGACTGTGGTCATGAATACTTATCAACCCACTTTAATGGTTACTGTGATGAGAAGAGAATAGTTCATCATTTGACTATCCCAAGTAATCCATGGCAAAATGGTGTTGCCGAGAGAAGAAATATAACGCTCCTAGAAATGGTCAGGTCAATGATGGAATAAGCTAACCTCCCAATTAGTTATTGGGTTGATGCGTTGCTACCACTCCATATGAGTTATGACTGGAAGACAACCTGACCTGAGTGTATTAAGACCTTGGCGTTATGTAGACTATACGTTGTAACGACCCAACAACTCATTTTGATTTATAGAATACTTGTTCCCCTATTTAATATTTCTCGTATGCGCTCTTACTATTTTATTGTCATGCCCCAAATCCGAAGGACATGACAGGCGCCCGGCCGGGTTGCCCCAGCCAAGTGGACTTGGGTGCCTTTCCCTACCCCATGTGTTACCCTATGTTTTCCCTTACTCAATATTTGCAAGAACCAGCCATATGAATAATTTTGAAATGCCTATACATACATAACAGTTAGTGAAGTTATTAATTCATTGCCCAACAAAAGAAACATGGGTGTCATAAGTTTCTAACCCACATCCACTGTCTACGGAGCCTCTAAGAGTACAACAGGATAATACGGTATTTGTCGGTAACAAGGCTCCGGCTATACCTTACACAATAGCAAAATAATAGACGGAAACCAGCGACCTGAGCCACGTAGGGCCTGAAAGGAATGAGGCTCACCAAAATAGCTAACGGAAGACGAAGAGGGAGCTACGTTCGGTGGGCTGGAGTTCCTGCTGTAGATCCACCTACAATCATAACACGAAAATAGCGCCCCCCACAAAAGGGACGTCAGTACACTTGAATTATACTGGTATGTATAACAAACCTTACCCTGAGTAACCTCAAGCCATACATAAGCAATAATCAATTGAGAGAAACAACAATTGAGTACTATCTAGGAAAACAATCAAGGCAAACAAGTTAACAAACTCTCCTGTTCCCATCATCACTTCCACATTTTCAATCTCACAATGTTTTCATATTTCATTTCAATAGTGATATTGATCACTTTCCACCCTGATTACCTCGGCCACCCTTATCACCAAAACCCACACCTTATTACTTTGTGTTACGGCGCGCAACCCAATCCCATCGAGCAATCACAGTCCACAAATAACACCATAACAATAACAATTTACAAAGATACGACAACAGGTTCTAAGAGTAACAACAACAAATTCCAATGACAACAACAACACAACTTGCCAAAGGATTCATATGACTATCCATGCCATTTCCATATTACCAGTAGACCATTGTGCCATTTAGATCACAACAACAGTTTTACAGGACCAACCATAAGAGAAGTTACAACAGTTATTTCCCTTTCACCAGTTATGATTCTCTTCTATCAATTATTCCACAATTCTTACTACATAACACATAAGGCACAATACTTGCAAGAATTCACAATTGGTGTACACAAGCAAACACATACTGCTCATGAGAGGTTAACTTCACAATTAATTCATGAAAATATTACATACCAAGTATTTGGACACCAAACATGTGATTTTACAAAGGTTAAAATTAGCCATACATACCTGGAGCCGAATTCCTTTCAAAATTCTACTTCCAATTCACCAAATAATCTAGCACATAAATATTATGCACAAATTAATATACATTACTTAGAATTGAAGCTCACAATTGTTACTTAACTTACTTAGGTTATCAACCCCGCTTTGAACACTTCTTTACCCCTACCCAATTCCTTTACAAGATGTTAGGTTATTAATTTACATGCATGCACCATTCCAACCATTAATTCAGGGACCAATGCATGAGACTCCCCCCTTAGTTTTAAACAAAATTTAATAAGAAAAGTTAGGGATTTTACCTCTAGGGAAAAAGGGGTATGAAGAAAAGCTTGAATTTCCCCGGCCCGGATAGCTTTGGAGAACAAGGTTTTTGGAGAAGATGAGTTTTCTCTCTCAAGAACCTCTCTTCCTCTCTCTTAATTTGATCAGAATGTCGTTGAAATGAGGGAGGTTGGGGTGTTTTATTAAAAAGGGGTCGGGTTTTAAAATTGGGAAAAATAGAAACCCGGCAAGATCTGCGGTCGTATTCTATGATCGTAGAACTGAATGCGGTCTGCATAGTAGACCGCAGAAATGCCCTCAAAACTCTGAAGGTCTGTTCCGGTATGCGGCAGGAATGCTGTCAGCATATTGATTATGCGGTCGCATAATGGACCGCATTTTCAACATCAATTTTGACCAATCTACTGTTTCACTATGCGGCAGGAATGCTGTCAGCATAGTGATTATGCGGTCGCATAATGGACCGCATTTTCAACATCAATTTTGACCAATCTACTGTTTCACTATGCGGCAGGAATGCTGTCAGCATAGTGATTATGCGGTCGCATAATGGACCGCATTTTCAACATCAATTTTGACCAATCTACTGTTTCACTATGCGGCAGGAATGCTGTCAGCATAGTGATTATGCGGTCGCATAATGGACCGCATTTTCAACATCAATTTTGACCAATCTACTGTTTCACTATGCGGCAGGAATGCTGTCAGCATAGTGATTATGCGGTCGCATAATGGACCGCATTTTCAACATCAATTTTGACCAATCTACTGTTTCACTATGCGGCAGGAATGCTGTCCGCATAGCTGATCTGTGGCCGCATTCTGGAACACATAAATGACAATCTCTTGAAACTTGACCAGTAGTTACTAGGTTTTGAGTTCAAAAATTTTACAGGGTCTCACATTTATAACTTTCGGGGATGGTTGGTTTGGTTTTGGAAGGGTTCAACTTGAAGTCAGAATCGGGATTTAAGGTTTCTAGTAGGTTCGTATGAGGATTTTGGACTTAGACATATGTTCAGATTGAGTTTCATGTGGGCCCAGAGTGTTTTGCCGCTTATTGTTTAAAGTTGGCATTTTGAAGTTTTTATAATTTCCTAAGTTTGACTTGAAGTGGATTTTTGTGTTATCTATGTCTGTTTAGGATTTAAAGACTTGTAATATGTTCGTATTGTTATTTATGACTTGTGCATAAAACTTGGAATAATTTTGAGTTGTCTAAGTATGTTTCGACGCGTTCGGAGTTGGTTGAAATGAGTTTGAAGAATAAAAGTTGATTAATGAGGTTTTGAGTAGAAATTCTTTGTTCTTTCATTGTTTTATGTGTTCTAAGGCTTTGAGTAAGTCAAAAATATGTTCATGGACTTGTTTGTGCATTTGAAAGGGGTCCTTGGTGGCTCGGGTGCGTTTTGGACCACCCGGTGCATGTTTGCACATTGCTCCAATTGCTGGTGTGCTTCGCAATTGCGCGATTGCAAGGACGGTTAAGGAAGGGTCCTAGATTTTACTCTTCATGAATGCATGGAGGCTAACTCGAATGCGAACGCAGTGAAGGACCAGGTCCTCCTTCAAAAACGCATCGGCCTGATGGCAGACGCGAAGAAGGCTAAGAATGGAATGGGGTGAGATGTAGAAGTCCTTCATGAACACGGCTGGTGGAACACAGAATACGAAGGTCAAGGTCAGGCGGGCATCGAGAACACGAATGCGTAAGGTACCTAGCAAGCAGGGAGAAATTGTCCTTCATGATCGAGAGGCTTTTTAGGGATCTCAAACAAGAACTGACATTGGAAGATTTGATTTCAATACAGGATTAGGCTCATTTTCTTTCATTTGCACTTGCATTGGCCTGTTTTGAGAGCTCCTTTGATAGGAATTTCATCAAGCATCACAAGATAAGTGAATCCTACCCATTCTTCAGTTAAATACATAGATTATTGGTCGGTCATCACGAATGCGACCACGAGATAGCGAAAGCATAGGGTACTTGGGCAGCTGGGAGAAGTTGGCTTTTGCAATCACGAGGCTTTTTCAGCGATCCGGCAGAAGGGCGAACCTGGACATACTTTGTTTTAATACGGGATTTGACTCATGTTCTTTCATTTCCACTTGGTTTTGCCAGTTTTGAGAGCTGTTTTGAGAGGAGTTTCACCAAACATCAAAAGGTAACTGAATTCCACCTATTTTTTAGTTAAATACATGGATTATTGGTAGATTTTAACATGGAAATTAGTAAAAATTGTGGGATTTGGTTGGCAACCTCGAGTTTGGTATAAATGAAATTTGACCACAAAATTTATTATCGAATTCAAAATATATTATATATTTGAGTTCGTGAGGTCATGGGTAATATTTATCTCCAAAATATTTTGGAAACTGGGTAAGTGGGCATGGGGGTGACTTTTATGGACTTTCCAAATTTGGTTGGGAAATTATTCTAATAGTTAAATTATGAACTTTTGAGCATATATTGATTAGCTTATACGACGTTTGATTAGTTTCAGATTCCTCGACGTCGTTTGAGGAGTTCTACTGAGGTTAAAGAGCCGGATTGTAAACTTGAAAGTGAAGTAAGTCTCTCGCCTAACCTTGTAAGAGATAATTTATCCGCGTAAGTGTATTATTTGTTGTGTGCTGCTTGTTGTGGGAAGCTACGTAAAAACGAGGTGATGAGAGTCCATACATAGCTATATTTATGTTATGTTCGGTTGACTTATATTCATATCATGCCTTTATTGTGCTATTCGTATTTACACCGTGTACTTGATTCCCTTAATTTTGGACTCAGATTGAGGTAAGAACAATAATATTTGTTGAGCCTCTTACTTTTTAAAATAGTGAAATACTTGTTGAGTGATAAATCAACATTTTCTCGACTCGCATGAACTTCCGCGAGCGATATATTTTCTCTATGGGATCGGGTTGTTCGGCTCAATAGTGTTCTAAATTACTCTTCAATGGTATGTAACTCTATTCGTATGGGATCGGATAGTTTGCTCGGCAGTACAGGGTTTTACTAATAGGGTCGTTCGCCTCGGCAGAATCGTGTTTAATACGTGAGATTCGACTTGGTTTTTGGTAAAAGTTGAGTTCGTGCCTTCGAGGCTGGATATGACATTTTAGTAATATGATATAGTTCCTTGTTGGGAATTTACTATTAATGTTTTATCTATTTGTTGCTACTTGTTGTACATCCTCCATGTATACCTTATGCATTTATTACACTTTGACCAGTAGTAAGTGTCAAGTAGATCCTCGTCTTCAAGGTTAGACTAGATACTTATTAGTTACACATTATTTTATGTACTCACACTACACTTTTTCACTAAATGTGCAGGTACTTAGACAAGTACTTCTAGTGGTTACACCGATAGGTAGATGCGCTTCTATTGAGACTTAGTGGCGAGTTGCTTGCCTTGCTTCGATCTGCGGAACCAAAATCTCCCTCTACCTTGTTTACTATTTCTATCTATTTTACTTCGGAGAGTAATTGTAGTAGTTTTGTATATTCTCTAGATTGCTCATGTACTTGTGGCATCAAGTTTTGGGGGCTTCTAGCATTTATGCACTATTGTACTTATTATTAGAATCACCGTGGTTTATGTATTATTCACACTTAATATTTTGGGAAGGAAGTAGATATGGTTGCATGAGATTTTACTTTTATTTGGTATATTTAAGGAAAATTTATGTTTTAGAAAGTTAAAAAGGAATAATTCAATTAGAAATTCACGTGTGGGATTTCCTAACGGTGGTGATAGGTGCCATTGTGACCTATTATAGGTTTTGGTCATGACAATTTGGTATAAGAGCTTTAGGTTTACAAGGGTCTCACGAGTCATGACAGTCCTAGTAGAGTCTTGTGGATTGATGCAGAGACGCACACACTTATATTCGATATGTTATATGGTGTTAAGGAACCTCTCTTTCTTCATATGCTATTGTGCAGTTGATATTGAGCTAAGTATCTTTCTATTATTCTCTCATATATTGTGAATGTGTGTGGCTGATGCACCCGACATTAGAGTAGATGCTCCCCCCATTGCTAGAGGCCATGGCCGAAGGAAGGCTCCAGCTCTTGTTAGAGGACCAAGATGTCCTAGAGTTTCTCCCATTGTACCACCAGTGGATCCAAAGGAAGGATCCTGTTATTGAGGAGCATGATGAGGCTTCTATAACTGAACCGGCCTCGATAAAATTCATGACTGCACCAAGATTTCAGGAGGTCATGGGCTATATGTTGCGGTTCATGGATTCTATTACACAGTCCAGTTTATTTCCAGCCGATCTTGCCACATCTCCGCTGGCAGGGGGAACACAGACCCCTACCACTCACGCTCCAGGGCACGCAGATACCATTTATCAGACCCTAAGTGCACTACCTGCGGGCAGAGTCTAGCCAGCTATAGAGGTTGTGCTAGAGCTTAGAATAGTAGTGACAATTGAGCAACAGAAGCGGCTCGACAAAATGACTAGGCTGCGTCCTCCTATATTTGGCGATGAGCAGTTAGAGTACCTAAAGGATTTCATGATCAGTGCAAGGAGAGTCTACGTAACATGGGTATATTGGAGTCCAACGGGGTGGACTTAGCCATATTCTAGCTTGAGGGCAAGGCCCACAGATGGTGTCACGCTTACCTTCATAGCAGGCCAGTTGATTCACCTTCCTTGACTTGGGATAAGTTTACGCATATATTCTTGGAGAAGTGCATATCACCATCAGAGTGAGAGGAGCTTCAGGGTCAGTTCATGTAGCTCCATCAGGGTCATATACCTGTGACAAACTACAAGTCAGAATTCAGTAAATTGTCTCACCATGCAGTGATTATACCCCCTACGGATGTAGAAAGGGTATGGAGGTTTATTACAGGTTTGCACCCTAATATTTAAGTTCCTATGGGCCGTAAGGTAGAGATGGGACTTCCTTTCATCAGGTTATGGATATAGCTTGAAGGATCGAGTGTACTCGCAACCGTGGTGTAGAGGTTGCGCCAAGGGATAAGCAGCCCCGAAACTTTGGTAGGTTTAGTGGCACCCCACCTAGGGGCAGAGGTCAGTTCATAAGAGGCCAGTCTAGAAGGCCCATGTATTCTGCACCACCGCCTGCTCGGTGTGCTCCTGCTCAACCCTAGTTTAGGGCTATTCTCGAGTGTACTTACGATCTGCCAGCTATTCATTAGTGGGTATTAAGACTATCAGGGTAAGACTTCAGGTCAGTGGTTTACCACTCCGAGGGGTTGTTTTTAGTGCAGGGAGTAGGTCCATATAAAGAGGTTTTTGTCACATACTTCAGTGCAAGGTAGTGCAGCAGGACAATCAGCCCATGATCACAACAACAACTACTACACTGCCCGCCCACCCCACCCCCTCCCGGTCAAAGGCGGAGAGAAAGTGGGTAGGGGTCGCTATCCACGCCCCCTTTTATCTAAAAGAGAAATCGGGTTTACGAAATTTGGTAAGACAACTCTATTCCCGTTTGGGGGATTGGGTATTTGGATTTTGAAGAGTCGCCACCTAATGATTAAGTGCATTAGGAAACTAAGAGTTTTGAGTTGAAAAACTAGAGTTCGGGTAAGGGCTAGAAATTATCTCGAGGGGAAGGGTTTTAGGCACCCCCCAAGATCCACTAGTGTGGTTCCCGACCATGCTACAATTGTGACTTTAAATGTAAACAACAAATAAACATACAAGACAAATTCACGTAATGATTGCAAACAAAGGGAAGTGTAAAAGTTAAATAAACATGCTGTAATTTGGGAGTAGGCGATTTCATAATTATTTAAGGAATATACAAGTACGGAAAATGGGGGTCAAATAATTGGTACAACTAATCAAACAAAAGGAATGCAATGGGGGCAAAAATTTGGAAAGGAAACAGTACTAGAAATTTAATAACCAAAAGAGATTTTAAACAATTAAAGTGAAAGATAGGGGTTTAAAATAACTGAAAATTTGATAGAAAATTCTAAAAAAAAGAAGCACACACATAAGGAGCGAGGGGGGGGGGGTTCTAGGTTTATAAATAACATGGATCACCCTACGCAACACCCGGTAACCATTTATACACGTGGTCTTATCGCGTGATAATCATATCAATGTCTACCCTTTCCCACTCGCGAAGGTATTAAGCACAAATTGGTCTCGATTATTATTGCGTGCTATTACTCGTCCCATTCCTATCAGTCCTAGAGGCATATAGGACTACTAATCCTAAAGGGAAGGGATGTTGTGCTTTTTTGCAGTTTCAAAGGTAAAAATTCTAAGGCGACAGTCAAAACACACATAGCAAATCTGGGGAGAGCGCATAAACAAATAAGTCTTAAACATGCCTCCTTAGATCAAATAAAATCATGTAGCTTAGCACGTATTACATGTACTGATTAGGTCAAAATTTATGCTTAGCGTTAGGCATGCTGGTTCATCACATTATTTTCAGGCAAGAAATTCACATTAGGCTTGCCTGTCTACAAATTATTCAAGGCCAACGTAATTAATTAACTAAATACTTATTTGCCTACGTGATGACCTAGAGACATGGCATCTATAAATTTGAGAAACAATGCATACTGATTTAGGAAAACATTATCAGCCACTAAAAAGAGAGCGAGTTTCAGCACATGACCATGGATTTTATAACTGGTTATTCATTATTACTACAAGTCTTAGACTTGTAACAAGTAAGGCGATTTTGATTTGATTAATTCCTATAGGCATGCTTTCTATGTGTTTGTCTGCTTTAGAACACATTTGAAGACATAATAAAAAATGTAGAAACCCTATAGGAATGGCATCTAAATGCTGGATTTTACATGAACATGACATCTGATTGCTTCATTTTTGATTATTACGACCTATAAACATGTTTGCCTAGCGAGAAGTAGACGTGTCAAAATTAGACAGGACTTGCAGACATGTTTTTTCTTTTTTGTGTGTCTTATAGATATGGTATCTATGTGAGAATGCAGAAATCCTATAAACATGTTATCTACATATGAGGATACTGAAATTAGAAATCCCTATAGGCAGGTTATCTAAATGCGAAAATTCCGATAGACATGATGTCTACATGCTAAAATTAGAAATCCTATAGGCATGATATACAGGTGAAAACATTGAAATTAGAAATCCTATAGGCATACTATCTACATGCGAAAACATTGAAATTAGAAATCCTATAGCCATGATATCTAACCCTTTTTGCATACATGGTTACCCTTCCCATTTCACTAATCACCCCAAAGGTTATTGCAAAGTTTTATTACATACCGAAATCATTTGAAAAGAAATCAGGAAACAATATTACAGTCAGAACTCCTAAGCTACATCCAAGGAGCCTAATTCGAACTCAAAGTCTAATAATATGGTATGAGCCAATTGCTAGGATCATGTTCCAAAGACTTTTTCTTACCCAGGGTGTGTCATAGTTCCAAGGAGTTTCAGGAACTCCAGGAAATGCTCACACCCAAGTATCATGCAAAATATTTAATTAGAGTGCACTGCGGAAGAGCCAGCCCTCCAATGTCCAAGTTTTGAGGAAACTCAAGGTCCCAAGGAAAGGCTCATTAGAGGGGGGCAGAACTTAGGATCTAGGAACAAGTGTGAGTACAATAGAGGTATTACGGAATGCCAGGGTAGGCTGGGGGTCATGCCTAGCCATATGGTAGGCTGGCACACCCCTGCCCAATTTGTCAGCCGAACGATTAAGAGTATGACCTATTGAAGGTCAGGCCATGTCCTGGAAAGTGATCAGGACACTGCCAGACCAAATTCTCAAGCTCAGCATACATATAAAGGAAATGGGGATGGAAATTGAAAGAGCTTAGGACTCATATAGCCAATTTCATGTCCATGATCAATAATTTCAAGTATTGCCATATTTGTGAACCACAATTCAGCCACACAAGGGAGATCAAGGGTAGGGATACATATAAAAAGAAAGGAGAAAGGCTGCAGAAAGTTATATCATTTAGACAATAAGACAAACAAAGGGTGAACTATAGAATAAACACATCGGGGGAGAGGCAGAAATTAAAGAAAGAACATACCAGTTTTAAGAAAAACTAAGCAAAGAAAGTAGGATTCTTGAAAACAAGCAACAATCCGAGAGAGAAAAACTTTATGTGTGAATGAGTTAAGAGAAAGAACTCGAGTGTTTGTGTGAGAAAAGGTATTCATTTGGAAATAGTGTGAAAGTATTCAAAATTGATTGTGTCAAAAATTGACTGTTTTCCTCTCTTCTCTCTCTTTCCTCTCCCCTAAGGTGCAGAAGGGCAGCCCCTTTTATAGTGTAGAAGAACAAGCAAGAAAGGTAAGAAGACCTTTGAAAATTAGTCTCAAATATTCTCCCTTAAGTTAGGGGATGCAATTTCAAATGGGAGAATATAAATAAGGAAAGGAACTTTGAGTAAAATCTTTCATAGTAGCATAAGAAAGGGAAAATACATAAGGTTTATTTAAGGAAAACATTCAAAAGTACTCGATTTGTAACGAGAAAGGAAAGGGAATCAACCAGACAACTAACAAAATCAAAGTAAACATGTTTGATTCGAATGATCCCAGTCAGGGATAGGTAGAGGAGGGCTCAAACAGAGAAAATCAGTAGCAATCAGTCGAGACCCCATCAAAGGAGTCAAAAATCAATCAAGTAATTGTCAAAACCCTTTTTGAAAGAGGAGTTTCTCATATATAAAGCAACCAAATCAAATAGAAAGTCTAACATTGCAAGGTTTAGGATCATCAAACAAAAGAACACGAGTTCAATCATAGAATCCTAGTGTGTCTGAAGGTCCAGGGTCCCAAAGTGAAACCCTAATCTAGTTTATCAAAGAAACCCCCAAATTCTAGGGTTTCAAATTGAATCAAACATAGAAACGAGAAGGCAAGTGAACAGAATCAAGGAGTCTCATGAGAAACAAACAGACCATGATGACACGTTTGAAACAATCAGAGAAAGAAAATTGATTTGAGCATAAAAGGACACATTTTGGAAACTCGGAACTTAGACAAGTCCGTAATAGACGAAACATGCTAAACAAGAACACAAACAGAGTTCAAAAAAGCAAAAGTCAAGAAACACAGTATTAAACACACATGGTAGAAGAGTGAGGAAACTTTAACACAGATTAATCATGTGAGCACACATATAAAATAAAAAAGGACAATTCATGCGTAATAGAGAAGGAAAACATACAAGCGTAATACAGACATACATCTAAAAGAAAAGACTTTCAGAAACTCTAATTTGAAATCAAATGATTTTTGAAAAGAAAATTTGGGAAAAACACTCAAAACGTCAAAAAGAACATAGACATAGCACAGATCTAAACAAATAACGGTGAAACAACCTCGAATGGCTTAGGGTTTCAGAGAAACCCTAGAATTGAGAAAGTCTTGGAAGAACAAGATTAGATCCTGAGTCGAAACGGTCAGGAATCAAGTTTCTAGTGTTTGAACATGCCGGAACATGGCCGGAAAACCATAGATCTACGGATCTGCGATGGATCTGAAAAGAGACCATCGAGATCAAGCCTCCCAACCTTGAGTAGCTTAGGCTCAGGGGTGATAGAGGGTGAGCACAGGCCATCCATGGCTGGAGATGCCATGGATGCCGGTGGGAATGAGGTTAGATAAGGCAGGAGGTGATTAGGGTTTAGGAGAGGTTAGAGAGAGTTTCAGATACGAGGGGTTTCAAGGGCAGCGCCTTTATGCAAATGACCTAGGGTTAGAAGGGTTGGGTGATTAAAAGAGCAAAGGAAGGATATTGGTCGTTGATCAAAGTGGTCAACGGCTCAGATTTAAAAGAAAACCGGGCGGGTTTAGCAATTGGGTCGTGAGTTGGGTATTTTTAGGAATTGGGTCATTTAATCTGGGGCGGAAATGGGTCAAATTGGGGGCTAAAATTGAAAGGGAGAAGGGCTGTTATTGAAATAGAAATAGGCTAAGTGTTAAATAGCCAAATTTTCCCTTTTTTATTTTATAAAAAAGAATAATGATTTTCAAAGAAAATTAAAAATATTGAGAAAATAAATATTATGTAAATATTAATTTAAAAATACTGGAAGTAATTTTATATTTATAAAATGTTATTAATCATAAAATGGGCGATAATTGCAATTACATGCAATTTAGCTTTAAGAATACCAAATAGATTTGTAAAAATATACAAAAATTATCTTAATTATATTTTGGTGTAAATATGAGAAGAGAATAAATTACTCATCAAAAAAGGATAATTTTGGGAGTAACTATTGATTTTTTTTGTTAAAAATAGACAATAAATTGATTTTAAAACTTTTGAAAGAGTAGGAAAAACGCCAAAAGTTTAGCTATGCTTATATATGCCTATATACGCTATTTTGAGGATATTTTGAATATATGAAAAGGTATAGGAAAAAATTGGGTATCAACAGCTGCCCCTCTTTGCCTGGGAAGGATGAAAGAGTTGTCGGGTAAAGATATGATGGCCAATTTTGACCGAAAGAAATGATTTGAAAGGTTTTGACCGAGCTCTGGTTTCCAAGCTGCCTACATATACATGGTTTTACAGGAATCAAGTCATATGTAGTTCGAGATGCACCGACAGAATGTGCCGATGGATGTTTTGAAGAGACGGACACAATATTTAGGTTAGGGAAGGGTGGTCAGGGACCGATGGGTTATGAGAACCAGAGCGTAATCGCTCCTGCTGTAATCTTGTTGCCTACTGATGTGCCTGCAATTGTCTAATACAAGCATATCGTGCGGAATTTAAATATGATGCAGGTTCCCATTGGACCATGAATGTTGCCTTCAGATGGTTAGGATGACATCCTCGGACCATGACGTCCTGGGCCATGAAGCGTATACTAAAGATTCGCGGGCTATGAAAAGAAGTTCTCGGGCTATGAGAATGATGCCTCCAAACCATGATGCTTTTGAATAATGATATGCAAAAGATAAAAGTGGGGTCCTCGAGCCATGGCATGGTGTTCTCAGGCTATGAAGCTAGTGCCTCCGAACAATGACGCCCTTGGATGGTTTGGCAGCATTTTAGCCCATGAAATGAAAGATTTGGCAATGTTTCAGTCGATGCAAAAAATGTAAATGGCGATATTTCAGCCGGAAGAAATTTAAATAAAGCTGGCGATGTTTCAGCCGATGTGAAGGTTAAATCTATGTGGCGATATTTCAGCCGACAGAATTTTAAATAACACTGGCGATGTTTCAGCCGAAGGATAAAAATGTGAAAGGCGATATTTGAGCCATCATAAATTTAAATCAAACTGGCGATGTTTCAGCCGACGTGGAAAAATGTAAAGTGTCGATATTTCATCCGACAGAAAGCATAAGTATAGAGATGATGCGGATTTAAATATAAATGGTGATCTTTCAGCCGATATCGAGAATTAAATAAAGTTGGCGATACTTCAGCTGATGTGGAATTTAAATAAAGTTTGGCGATATTTCAGCCGATTGCATGAAGTAAGTGAAAGGCAGCGGTATTTCAGCCATGCGGGATTTAAATATGGTTGGTGATCTTTCAACCATGTAGATGGAGGTAGAGTCTAACCTTAGAAGACAGAATGGTAGCCTTATGTGATGCAAGGAAATGCAGGATGGAGACAATGCTTAGTCTCGGAAGGCAGAAAGGTAGCCTTATGCAATGCAAGGAAATGTAGGATGGAGACAATGCTTAGTCTCGGAAGGCAGAAAGGTAGCCTTATGCAATACAAGGAAATGTAGGATGAAGACAATGCTTAGTCTCGGAAGCCAGAAAGGTAGCCTTATTCAATGCAAGGAAATGCAGGATGGAGACAGTGCTTAGTCTCGGAAGGCAGAAAGGTAGCCTTATGCAATGCTATAAATAAAGGGAAGGAGTACCGAAATCTCATAGTTGAGAGGTGATAGATGTCAATTATTTTGTCCTTGCAGCTGCCGGTGATGTTGCGAGCAAATAGTGCTCGATAATGAGGGATATACCATGAAAAAATATGAGCTTGTAATCGTATCTAATGAATTTATGTCTGGGGTGCCTACATCCAAAGAAAAATTATGAGTTTTGTAAAGGGGGAAGGTTAGTTTGTCTTCCCGTGGACTGCGTTTGTCCAACTCAGCTCCTGCTTTCCTTAGGGGTAACATTGTTAAACAAAGCTATTTTGACTGTAGACATGCATGATTTAGTAAAATAATAAAATTCGATGCAAATACATAATAGATAAAATGATTTTAAATGAACCCATGACTGCGACACGGTTCAAGATATTGCGACCTCTTTTGCTTCGGAATTTTGAGGGTCCTCCTCAAAATTCTGCCCCAGTTTACTGGGTTGGTGCCTCTGACGGCTGGGGAAGATCAACTTCAGAATTTTGGGGGTCCTCCTCAAAATTCTGCCCTAGTTTCGAATGTTGGGGGAAATAAAAAATTTATTGAATTGTGACCGAACGCATAAGGCTGCCTACGTATCCCCTCTTAAACGGGAATCAGGTCAGGCGTAGCTCAAATTACATCATAAAGGAATCATAATGGTTACACATAGTCGCTTCACTGCATCTAAATTGATCTACTTCGGCCAAACTTCTCCGTCCATTTCTACAAGTGTGAGGGGCCCTCCGGTTAGAACCCGATGAACCATGTATGGGCCCTGCCAGTTAGGAGAGAATTTCCCCTTGGCTTCTTCTTGGTGCAGAAAAATCTTCTTCAGTACTTGCTGCCCTGGCTCGAACTGCCTTGGCCTGACTCTTTTTGTTGAAAGCTCTAGCCATTCTATTCTGATAAATCTGACTGTGATAAACTGCATTCAGTCTCTTTCCGTCTATATGGGCTAATTGCTCGTAGCGACTTTTTACCCATTCTTCATCTTCAAGTTTTGCTTCTTGCATAATTCTTAGGGAAGGAATCTCTACTTCGGCTAGGATGACTGCCTCAGTACCATAAATGAACATATAAGGAGTCACCCCAGTTGATGTGCAAACGGTGGTACCGTATCCCAATAGAGCAAATGATAGCTTCTTATGCCACTACTTGTGTTTCTCTATCATTTTCCTTAATATCTTCTTAAGGTTCTTATTGGCCGCTTCCACAGCTCCATTCTTCTGGGGTCTGTAAGCTGTAGAATTCTTGTGCTTGATCTTGAATGTCTCACACATTGCTTTCATCAGGTCATTGTTGAGAGTGGAACCATTATCTGCAATGATTGACTCTGGAATGCAAAATCGCCAAATTATATGGTCGCGGACAAAGTTTGCCACAACCTTTTTGGTCATCGCCTTATATGATGTTGCTTTAACCTATTTGGTGAAGTAATCAATTGCCACCAGAATGAACCTGTGCCCATTTGATGCGGATGGCTCGATAGGTCCAATGACATCCATTCCCCAAGAGACGAATGGCCATGGTGAGCTTGTTGCATTAAGCTTGTTAGGAGGTACCTTTATCATGTCTGCATGGATATGGCAACGATGGCATTTTCGAACATACTGGATGCAGTCCGTCTCCATAGTCATCCAGAAATAACCGGCCTGGAGTATTTTCTTAGCTATGACAAAACCATTCATATGCGGACCACAGGTCCCTGCATGAACTTCCTCCAATAACATGGATGCCTCCTTTGCTTCGATGCATATTAGTAGTCCCAAATCGGGAGTCCTCCTATACAGGATTCCACCTCTATGAAAGAAGTGATTGGATAACCTTCGCAGTGTGTGCTTTTTTATGGTGGTTGCAAGTTCTGGATATTCTCCCGTTACCAGATACTTCTGAATGTCATGAAACCATGGTTTCCCGTCTACCTCTTCCTCGACATGAACGCAATAGGCTGGTTGATCCTGGATTTTTATCGAGATGGGATTAATGAAGTTCTTATCTGGTTGCTGAATCATGGATGATAGAGTGGCCAATACATCGGCGAACTCATTCTGCACTCAGGGGACATGCTCGAATTCTGTCTTTGTAAAACTTTTCCTCAAGTATGGTAGTATTTTGGAGTTCTTGGTTGCTCATTCCTTTCGGACCAAATGTATGAGCAAATCTGAGTCCCCGATTACTAGTAACTCCTGAACGTTCATGTCAATAGCTTGTTTGAGTCCTAAGATACAAGCTTCATACTCGGCCATGTTGTTGGTGCAAGGGAACCTAAGTTTGGTGGACACCGGGTAATGCTGACCTATTTCTGATACTAGGACCGCTCCCATGCCAACTCTTTTAAAATTTGCCGCTCCGTCGAAAAATATTCTCCAGCCATCATAGGATTTTACAATGTCTTCTCCTATGAAAGAGACCTCTTCATCAGGAAAATACATCTTTAGAGGCTCGTATTATCCACCGACGGGATTTTCGGCAAGATGATCGGCTAGGGCTTTTCCTTTGATCAATTTTTGGGTCACGTGGACAATATGAAACTCACTCAGCAATATGTGCCATTTGGCCAGTTTGCCCATAGGCATGGGCTTCTGAAAGATGTACTTTAGCGGTTCCATCCTTAATTTGAGATAAGTAGTGTAGGCATAGAAATAATGCCTCAACTTCTAAGCTACGTAAGTCAGAGCACAACATGTGCATTCTAGCAGGGAATAATGGGCCTCGTAATGGTGAAGAACTTCCCCAAATCTTCCATGTGGTCCATGGCTTTCTTGGATTTGATTATGACATCATCTATATACACCTCGATCTCTTTGTATATCATATCATGGAAAATAGTAATCATGGCCCTCATGTAGGTGGCCCCAGCATTCTTTAATCCAAATGGCATCCTCTTGTAACAATACATTCCCAATGGCGTAATGAAAGTCATTTCTCCGTGTCTTCTTCGTCCATCCATATATGATGATATCCATCAAAACAATCGACAAATGACTGCAGCTTGTGCTTGGCGCATTTGTCGATCAGAATGTGTATGTTTGGCAGTGGGAAGTCGTCTTTCGAACGGGCCCGGTTGAGGTCCCGATAGTCGACATAGATTCTGACCTTCCCGTCCTTCTTTGGGACTGGCACAATGTTAGCTAACCATGTCAGGTATTCTACTACCCTGAGGACCTTGTCTTTGATTTGCTTGGCGACTTGTTCCTTGATTTTCAAACTCATGTCCGGCTTGAACTTTCTAAGCTTCTGTTTTACTGGCGGACACGTTGGATCTGTTTGCAGTTTGTGAGCTACAATGGATGTACTGACACTGGTCATATCATCATATGACCAGGCAAATATGTCCTTATACTCTTTTAAGTGTATTCTTTCTTTTCCGACGGTGACAGGTGAACACTGATGCGCGTTTCCTTGACATTCTCTGTATCCCCCAGGTTGACAACCTCAGTTTTGTCCAAGTTAGACTTAGGTTTGTTCTCAAAATCCTCAATCTCTTTAACAATCTCTTCTGGTATTTCATCCTCTTCCGAGTCAATATCTGTTTGTTGCGTTATCTCGTCGCATGTCACATTCATCGGTTCATCAAGATAAGTAATAGTAATGCTGTGTAAAAGTAATAATAAAGGACAGAGAAAAATAATAAGAGCGAGATTTAAATAAGGAATTGAAATACTTTGATAAAATGCCGAAAATTATTTTGAACATCGGAGCTCTTTTCAAAATTTTGAGAAATACTAAAAGAAAATCAACTAATGAAAAAGTAAAAGACAATGTATAATGCTTTGTTCAGCCTTGCTACCCCGAAGCTCTCCGGGCCTTGGTGGCCCTTACGGACTAATTGTTGAGGCGTTCTCCTCGATTTACTACCTGTATGGAAGGGCTTTCCTCCCCTTCCTCCTCGAGAATGACATGACAGTCCATGTTGTCATCTTCCAAGAATAAATTCTTCATTATAGCTAATGGTTTATCTTCCTCTGAACCATATATGATGTCAGCCGACTAGAAAGTCTGTTCCAGTAGGGGTATCGGGTGCTCCAATGAATCATAAGGGTCGCGCCATGGTGGCGACCAGTTCTGGAATTCTTCCCGTGTATATTCATACGCTAACCCAAAAGTGGTGCCATGCTTCTTCAGTTTGATAAGCTTGGTGATTCCTTGAAGGTTCTTGCCGAGTCCTTTGTTGGGTTCATAACCGCTCTAATTCAGGATACTTTCTATCTTGTTATCCCATCATTTATCTTTGTCCACGGCGTTGACTCGCTTAATGTGGTGGTAAGTTTCTCCTCCTAGCTTCCTTCTCCCATCAATTGCTGGGATGGTTTGACGACTGTATATGGGGTTACTCCCGTCACCATGAATGAACACCTCTTGATGATTCCACTCGAACTTTACTGCCTGGTGCAGAGTTGAGGCTACAGCTCCAGTAGCAGTTTGTAGGATGTTGGGATGTCTATCACTTGAAAATCAACATCGAACCAAGTTGTCCCCATTTGTAAACATAGACTGATCTCCCCAATAGTGGACCTTTGGGAGCCATCAAAGGCTTTGACGTTAATAGCCCCATCCTTGATTTCATGCAGGCTCTTCCCTAATGTTCTGAGGGTCACCAATGGACAAATGTTGAGGATGGATCCTCCATCAATCGAAGTCCTGGTGATGAAATAGTCCTCGCATTACACAGTGATGTGCAACGCTTTGTTGTGTCATAAACCTTCTAGGGTCAACTCATACTCGTGGAAAGTGATCTTCTGACTCTCCAATACTTTCCCGACCATGTTTGCCATCTCACCTCCAGTTATATTGTTAGGTATGTACGCCTCGCTTAGTATCTTCATCAAGGCATTCTTGTGTGTCTCGAAGCTTTGCAATAGAGCTACAATAGAGATCTGCGCTGGTGTTTTGTTCAATTGGTCAGCAACTAAATATTCTTTTGCCTGTATCTTCCACAAGAGATCATCAGGTCCAGTTTCAATAGGTCGTCCAGAGGCCTGCTTACATGATTCAACTAAGTGCTCCGAAGTATAAATTCTGCCAGTCCTGGTCATGCCCTGCACTGCAATTGCTTCTCTACACCTACTTTTTCCCTTTCTCCTTGCCTCTGCGGTGTAATCCCAAGGAATGGCCTGTGTGTGGAATGGCGTTACGGCTGACATCGCTACAGGAATGGGCACTCTCATTTTGGGTGGCAATACCGCAACTTCGAATGGTACTTTTAGAGCCCGAAACTCCACCTCAATCGGCTCTATGGTCCTTTTGGATGACGGTGCTTCAAACTCGAGTGGCACATACATGTTTACTTCAGCATCCCAGAGGGTTGGATCTGGACTACAATTGGATTCAATATGACGGTTAGTTTCTTGGGCTCTTCACCTTCGGTAATTAATCCAATTGACCCTTAGGGGTCCCAATCATCTTCTAGTTCGATCATATGCACATCACCACCCTTATGATCAGGCAAAGGATTATTGGGAACATTAGGAGCAGGTTCCTTGGCCACGATGATTTTGCGGTCAATCAGAGCTTGGATTTTGTCTTTCAGAGATCGGCACTCATCAATGGTAGCCCTTTCATGCCAGAATGGTACGCATAGGTTTTATTTGGATTAACCTACTGGGAAAGATTATCTGGAGTTTTGGCAGGTATTAGGATGAGATAACTAGCTGCTTTGAGTCTTTCATATAATTGGTTGATCGGTTCGGTGATGGCGGTGTATTGCTTGGGAGGTCTACTGTCGAAGTTAGGGCGTGGCCTGGGAAAGTTTTGGCAGGTGGGAGGTGACTGGTAGTGAGTATTATAGGCTTGGTAGACGGGTGCAGGTTGGGAATATTTTTGTAAAGTGGGTTGGTATGGAGATGCTTGGTAAGCCGGCGACGGAATTTGGTAAGAAGGCAGAGGTGCTTGGTAGTTGGGAATAGGCTGGTATGTGAGAGGGGATACCGGGTATGCTTGGTATTTTATGGGTGACTTGGTTCTTTATGCAACCATCACGGTGCTCACATCCTTTTTCTTTGATGTGCCACCAGATTGTAGGGCCTTGTTAGTAGCCTGCAATGCCTCAAAGTTAGTGACCATTCTGCTCTTAATGTCCTCATCAATTCTTTCTCCTAGCTTGATAATATAGGAGAATTTCTGGCCCTCTATCATCATCAACCTCTCATAGTATTGCAGATCCTGTGCTCGGATGAAAAACCGATTCATTTGTTCTTCCTCTAAGGCTGGCCTGACCTTGGCAGCCTCGAATCTCCATCGAGTAGCATACTCGCAGAATGTCTCGACTTGTTTCTTCTTTTGGTTCTAGATGTAGAAGATATCAGGTGCATTCTCTGTATTGAACCCGAACCTATCCATGAAATCCGATGCCATTCCAACCCAGCTCGTCTACCTTTTTGGATTTTGGCTAATGTACCAAGAAAGCGCATCGCCTTTCAAGCTTCTGATGAAGAGTTTCATGCGGATCTTCTCATCTCTTCCCACACCGACCAGCTTGTCACAATATGTTCTCAAATGGACTCTAGGATCCCCCGACCCGTCAAATATTTTGAACTTGGGAGGTTTGTACCCCTTTTGGAGTTCAACATCTGGCTGAATGTAAAGATCCTCATAATTCAGCCCTTCAATGCCTTTGCTTCCTTCAATGCCCTGGACTCGGCTAGTCAATTTCTTGAGCTCGGCTGCCAAGTTCTTGATTAGAGAGTCTTTTTCATCAGACTCTGGTATGCTTGTGATGGGTTGAGTGTATTGTGGTATGGTTTCCACATAAGTGGGAGTGTGGTGGGAATGATCATTTGATAGTTCAAGGATGAAGAGTGAAGTGTTGTTGAGGTGTGTGTTGCAATGAGCAGCGGGCTGTTTCTATGGTTTTGGAATATTCTGTGGAGGTATGGGGTGTTGAGTATTGGGAAAGTTGATGTTTGGGGTTGTGAGGGAGAATGACAGACATGCCAAGTTCCGAACTTCGTCCAGTTCTTCTTGAAACTTCAGTAACTTTTGTTCGAGTTGAGCGACACTCTCTCTGGATACCTGAACACCTCGAGGAACCTCTACCCTTGCAGCTGAGTCGTCCTTTATGATGTTGTTCACGTTCTCCATCTTTGCTTTTTTCTTGCTTTTCATAGAGCTCGGAGAAAGAGGAGGTGGAGGGCCCTTAGGTCTTGTGGAGTAGGATGACGATGCCAGAATGCACAACTAACCTTTTGGAGGGGAATAAAAATAAAAGTAAAAACAACAAAAGGTAACAAGTTACTGCGAATTCTGAGGAGAAAAACATTACAGTAATTAAACACATAGTGCAAGAATATAAATCGTGTCCTAATTTGGGAGCCTCGTTGTGCCCGAGGTAGGCCTAGCGACAAGTTGATTTGGAGAACTTATAATGCTAAATGCCTCATTTTATTGATAAAAATAAGACGAATCCCAAAGCGACACTAAGATTGCATAAAGATAAAAACATCACTAATGGTCATTGGCCTTATTACATTTTAGAGCAGAAAACAAAGAAAACTCCTAACTACTTTGTCCCAGAAGGACATTCCCTAGATTCGGCATCTTTGGCTCTATCCAACAGCGACACCAGCTCATGTAATCCCAGCAGCAAATAAGCCCTAGCCAAATGTCCTCTTTCATTACCCTCGGCGTTTTGGCAACTCTCGATTCTCCGGATGAACTTCCCTTCGAGCTCTATAACCCATGCTCCAAATGCCCTAAGCGCTTGTTGGCTCTGACAACCATATCTTTCCATTCCTCGATCAACTTTTGATTTGCCTTTTGCATCTCCTGATGCTCACTCTCGCACTCCCTAAGCCTTTTGAGCAAGTGGTTGTACTTAACCTATATCTCAGCCCTTTCGTCGATGACCCTGTGGCCTCGAACAGACCCGGGTTGTCTTAACTCAGCATGATCATCTTTTAGCCAATCTGGATAGTATGAGGTGTAGCTGACACGATACCTGTCGGGTTCTATGGAATCCCTCTCCAAGATGATCTTGCTATTTTACATTTGTTGAGCTTGACACTTGTATGGGCCATTGTCGTCTTGTAAATCAGCCCTGAAACGACTCATTTTCTCGACCTTTGGTACAACTTGATTTCTTCCTGCCTGCCTCATGACTCGAAGTGGGACATAGGTATAAGTTCCCCTCAGACCAAAGAGTATAAGGAATAGAGCATCGCGAGAGCAGATGATGAACTCTCCAGTGGGGAACCATTCGAACATCCATTACACCTTGTCTTCTTTTAAGTTTTCAAACAATTCTACCCATCCTCGAGCATCCTGCGGCTGACCAAACATGTCAAGCATATAGTTCATTCTGTTGGGATGGTGAAAGGCTATATGATCATTGCAAGTCCTTCGCGGAAGCTCTTGACGATATTGACCCTTTTGGAGATGTTCTATAAGCCAGAGTTGGAGTAATAAATTGCAACCCTCAAAATAATTGGCCCCCCGTTGGCAATTTCCCAAAGCTCGGTAGATTTCTGCAACAATCATGGGCACTATGCTGAAAGGCTGCCCTTCTAACCCATCCATTAGTGTCTTGGTGACCATGGCTAGTCTGGTATGGATCCTAGCCTTCTTCAAAGGGAACACTATCATTCCGAGGAAGCAGAACATAAAGATGAACACTCTCCTGTGGATATGCCCCAATGATGCGAGGGTGAATTCGTCTGGTTAGGTACGGTAGGACTTGCTATGATTGTACCTCTCGTACAAGTAGTCGAAGGGAACATAGGAGCCCTTCAACAAGTCAAATCTAAATTTTGTTCAACACCATCATTTTGAAAAAACCCTTACCCTTGTAGTTTTCCGGCATGAGCAAACCCGAAGTCTCCCAAGGAATACCGGCTAATCCTCATATTTCCTCGAGCATAGGGGTTATTTCAAGGTCCCCAAATCGAAATACCAACCTATTACTGTCCCAAAATAAGGTTTCAGCCTCTATGATTTTGATGTCTGGTCGAATTTCCAGAAGAGAGGGTAAGTTTCCCAAATACTTGCGGACAAGAGTCCAGTCACTAGAATGAAGGTCCTCGCACCATCTTAGCAGCCTTGGCTAGATATTGGTTACCATGCCGAATCTGGGGACTTCATGCCTCATTTCCTGCAAAACAAAGCGTTAGTCCCTCACCCCGCCGGACTCGACTCTTTAATCAATAATTGGCATAAACAACATTTAGTTCTCCAAATAAATGCACAGAGTATGGTGTTGTCCGTTTGGGTCCCAGGGGAACCCAGTGGACTTTGGATAACGCTATCTTAAAAAGTCATTATGTGGATAACATTACTGACACGACTAGGTTTGACAGTGATGCATGAAATGTTAAACAGAGTAAGGTTTCTTTGGGGTGCTAGACCGGTACTCTTTAGTGGACAACTCAAGAGGGAAAGGCACGGAACCGTCAATTGCATCGCTGATCGACTAGTTTTAGCGCAAATACGCCTTTGCCATAATTTAGGGGGTAATAATATTGGAAGAGCGCAACAATCTCATCAAGCGTTGCTATGGTATTTGTTTGGCATGAGTGGAATACGATATTAAAGATGCCATTACAAGAATGAAACAAATTGTCACGTATTTTCATGTTTATAATGATTACAATAATTGCTCAAAAATTACAACGGTATAGAAGGAAACAGTAAATGAAAGCGTTAAAGAAAAAGGAAACAAAAATATAAGTCAGTTACGAATAAAGGCATTAAATAAAGCAATAAAAGAAAACAATAAAATCACATATAACATGCAATGGTAAAAGCCTAAAGAGTCCCCAGCAGAGTCGCCATGCTGTCGACGCCCCCTTTTCTCTAAAAGCGAAATTAGGTTTATGACATTTGGGAAGACAACTCTATTCCCGTTTGGGGAATTTTGTTTTTGTATTGTCACGCCCCAATTCGTGGGGCATGACCGGTGCTCGACCGGGTATCCCCAGTCAAGCAGACCTGGGTGCCTTTCCTACACCATGTGTTGCCCTGCAGTTTCATTACTTATTAACCAAGTGAAATAGCCATTTATAATTGAAACCCTTTTTACATAACATACATAGTCCTTAGCATGGTTTTCAACTTATATCTCCCAAACATACAAAATACATTTTTACATAAGTTCATACCCTACTTTCCTGTCTACAGAGCCTCTATGGATGAAAAAGGATAATACAATACTTGCCGGTAACAAGGCCCCTGCTATACCTTTTACCAATACTTAAACAAGATCCCAAAGGAAAAGAATAGAATCGGCATGAGCCACGCAGGGCCCCAGAAGGAAAGGGGCTCACCAATTCAGCTGACCGGAAGTGATTAGGAGCTATGGTCGGTGGTCTGGAGTACCAGCTAAAGATCTACCTACAATTATGACACGAATGTAGCACCCCGACAAAAGGGACGTCAATACACTCGGATTGTACTGGTATGTATGAACAAACTTTACCCTAAGTAAACTCAAACCATACCCAAGTAACGATCAGTAATAGAATCAACAATTAAACATGAAAAGTACAATCAAGCCAAACAAGTTTACAATCTCTCCTTTTTCCCCATAAACAATTTCACATCAATAATTTCACAATCTTCTTCATAATTTCATTTCAATAGTGATTTCGATCACTTTTCCACCCTTATTACCTCGGCCACCCTTACCACCACAACCCACACCTTATAACTCCGTGTTGCGGTGCGCAACCCGATCCCACCGTACAGTTACAATTTACAAACAACACCACAACAATAATAATTCACAAAGATCAAGAACAACACTTCTTTAAGAAATTACAACAATAATTTACAAGCATTTTCCATAGCCATCAATTATGTTTCCATCGTCTTCAACAATTCCTATGCGTTTATGTCACAAAGATAATTGCCCACAACAAGCCATATATGTCATTACCACAGTTATTCCAATTGTCTCATTATTTTATATCGGGAGTCTTAGCCACAACCACTTAAATCAAACCAATCACAAAAATTTCACAATTAGCTCACATAGATATCACATGCTAAATAGTCATACACCAAGCAAACTGACTCTACAAAGGTCATGGTTAGCTATACATACCTTTCTTGAGCTTTCCTTTAATTACGATAATATTCCGGAAATTTTAGCAACTTCAATCTATTTTGAGACAACAAATTAACACAAATTAGGAAGATATTCATGGTTTCAGCTCATTTGAGCATTTTATCAAATACTAGTTGAGCATCTTAATTTTTAACTCCTTTTTACAAGATTTCCTTCATTCCCCAACCCAATCTTTACCTATCTAAGTTCATCAATCTTCCCACAATCCTAATTTGTACATGGATGTATACATAATACTATTACCCCCAAGAATCATACCCCAATGACCCATCTCACAATCTCTACAATGCCAACACAACCTAGGTTAGGCACCTATGGCTCCCAATCACCATCCCATGAGTTCTAATATATATATCATACATAAATAATCACCATAGAGAAGTTGGAGATGATAGACATACCTCTTGTAGTAAGAATTTTAAGAATCCCCACTTGTGGTGTTCTTGTTGAATTCAAGGATTTGAAGGAAGATCTAAGTATTTTCAATATTAATCCTTGTTAATATAAGTGTTTAGGAGTAGTAATCAACTCAAAATACTCCAAAAATCTTAACTTGGTTGTGGGAGGAGTTGAAGTCTTGAGAGAGTGGAAGAAAACCCTCAAAAATTTGATCTTGAATGACAAAAATGAAGGAAAGATGATACCCCTTCAGTTTTTACACAGACTAGGGGTTTTGAAGACCTTTTATAGGTTTTCCCACGGTCCCCCCACGGTCCAACCCGCGGTTCCGGGTAGTGAGCTCTGCGGTCCAACCCGCGGCTGCGCGCCTGGGCGCGCTGGTGACGCATGTCCATTAAAATGGTCATAACTTTCTATATACGCCTCAAAATATCGAATGATTGGATGCGTTGGAAATAGACTCAAAGGGCTTTAATTTGATAGGCTGTTCATCACACAATTCCTTATATACCTAGAGATATGACTGTCCAATGTGAGGTCTTGAACGCACTCATTTACAATTTTCGTCTATTATAAAATTTTCCAACTTGGCCTACACTTAGGCCTCTCCTTAGAACCCAATTAACTTCTAACATGACTTATACGCTTGTTAACATATCCATTTGATATCCATTATATCCTAGATCCTCGTTTGAATGCAAGATAAAATATTTAGCCTACCTTGGCGCCAAGAAAACTTAAATTACTAAGCAAAATTTTCTGGGGCTTTACATCCTCCCCCGCGTAAGATCGTTCGTCCTCGAATGAGGATCAAATTCCATTCACTATCCATCCTTATGTACCTTCAGCTCTTTCACATTATGAAATGTATCAACTACCCCGAATTATGCTAACTCCTTAAATTTCCAAAAATTTTGCCAGAGTTTCCTTTGTAACTCGGCCAATCCACCTGTAAGAGAGCCCCCAAAACACATTTCCCAGCACCATTACACCATACGCATTTCACAGTAATCATTCACTTATCACATGAGTTCTTTCAAAACCTTCATGTAAGGCACCGTAAAATTTTGTTCTTAAAACCTAGTAGCTCATAGTGTCAAGGTCCGAATATTGTGTTAGGAATGTGTAGAATTCTTTTTGGTGAGCTTGCTTGCTGTGGTTCGGACCCTCGATGGTGATCTAAACTTTAAAAATCAGAAGAATAAATTTTTTCAGAAAATTGTCATTTCTGCGGTCAAGAATGCGGTCACAGATCAGCTAGAGTGTATCAGAAGGTTTGTCAAATTGATGTTGAAAATGCGGTCCAATATGCGATCGCATAGTCAAAAATGCAGACCGCAAAATCATCGCATAAATCCCTCAGGGATATTTGGGGGACAATTCTGCGGTGCATTATGCGACCACAGAACACGAATGCAGACCGCATTTGCAGATCGTATCAGAACATTTACTTTTTGGGAGCAATTCTGCGGTCCATTATGCGGACCGCATGTTAACTCTGCGATCGCAGAAGCGACCGCAGATCCGACTCGGCCCAGATTTTCTAATTTTTTTAACCCGATCTCTTCTTCAATAAACCACCCCAACACTTTATATTTACATATTTTCTGAGCAAAATAAGAGAGAGGGAGGAGAGATTCTTGAGGGAAAAACCTATCCTCTTCAAAGATTGTTCTTCTAATGGCTTGGTCCGGAAAATTCTAAAGCAAGTGTCTTCTTTCCCAAATTCTAAAGGTAAAAAAAAGCCCTAACCCTTTTTTTCCTTGATTTTCAGATTTTAAAGGAAAGAAAGATTTTCATGCATTAACTCTTGAAAATGGAAGTTAGACACTCATGCATGTTCTTTATACATGAAATTTAGTAAAATGGAAATGAGTAGATGTAAGGGGCGGTGCTCGATCACCCAAATAAGCTTGGATAGTAATTGTGAATTTCGATTCTAAGATATATGTGTAACTTGTGACCTAGATTGACGCTGCTAGATTATTGGGTGAATTGGAAGTAGGAGATAAAAGAAAAAGAAAGGAAATTCGACTCCAAGTATGTATGGCTAACTTTGATCTTTGTGAAATCGCCCTGCTTTGTTGTACGAATAAATGGTATGTGATAGCTATAAGAATTGTTTGTGAAACTCTTGTGATTGGTTTGTTGGGTGTTGGTTGGTTTGGTTAAATGTTATGTGGTAAGAATTAGGAAACGATAGATAAAAGGGGAAATCGTGAACAATGAAATTCGAACAACGGTGGTAATAACACATTGGCTCCTGGTGGGTAATTATTGTAACAACTTGAATTGCTTATGAATTGTGGAATATAGTGGAATTTGTACTATTGGCTATGCAAACACTTGTGAATTGTGGAGTTCGACGGAAAATAGTATTGATGGTTATGGGAACACTTGTGAATCATTGTTGTTACTCCTTAAGGAAATGTTGTTGTGATCTTTGTGAATTGTTCATTATTGTTGTTGTGATTGTTTGTGAATTGAAAATGTATGGTGGGATCGGGTTGTACGCCGCAACACGAAGTAATAAGGTGCGGGTTGTGGTGATAAGGGTGGCCGAGGTAATAAAGGTGGAAAGCGATTGTAATCGCCATTGAAATCGATATGTGTACCAATTGTGAAATCATTGATGAGGCATTGTGAAAGGAGACAGCAGGAGAGTTTGTAACCTGTGGGGCACTGATTGTCCCTTTGTTTGGCTTGATTGTGCCTTCCATGTGTGTTTGGTTGTTGCCTCTATTGTTGTTTTCTACTTGTATACGATTTGAGATCTACTTGAAACAAAGCTAGGTGTCGAAAGACTTGGTTGGCTTGACTTGTTAATTCTTATGTATTTGTTCGTTGTCTCTATTACCGTGGCTTACTCGTTTATTGCTTGAGTTTACTTGGGACAAAGCTTGTTTATACATACCAGTACAATTCTAGTGTACTGGCGTCCCTTTTGCCGGGGGCGCTACATTCGTGTTATGATTGTAGGTGGATTCGTAGCAGGTAGTTAAGTTCATCGGCAGTAGCACTCCTTCATCTTCCACTGGCCGTTTGGTGAGCCCCTTTCCTCTCGGGGCCCTACGTGGCTCATGCCACTTCTTTTTCAGAGTCTTATTTTGGTTTTTGTGTAAGGTATAGCCGGAGCCTTGTTACCGGCAAGTAATTATTATCCTGTCATATCTTAGAGACTCCGTAGATAGTAAATATGGGTTATGGACTTATGTAATTATAGGTCGGCATTGTAAGTTGTAAACTTGTTAAAGAAATTAAGCATGTTGTGTATGTTTCGAAAAAGAGTGATTTCAATTATGAAATGGTTAATCTTTGGTTAATTTGTAATGAAAAATACAGGGGTAACACGTGGGTTAGGAAAGGCACCCAGGTCCGCTTGATTGGCGCTACCCGGTCGAGCGCCGGTCATGTCCATCGAGTTTGGGGCGTGACAAACTTGGTATCAGAGCCTAAGGTTTTAATATGTCCTAGGATGTCTCGGGGCCGTGTCTAGTAGAGCCCTTCTTATCGGTGTGTTGTCGACCACATCTATAAGTAGGGGGCTGCATGGACATTTAGGAATTTACCCCATTCTTTGTTATTATATATCGTGCAGTGAAGTGAAAAGCGGAAGTATTTATGCCTAACTCGTGCTCTGTTCCGAAATATTCAGAAATGGCACCTAAGAAGAGAGCTAGACTCGGTCTTGGGGACAACGCCACCGCAAGTGTGGCCGTGAATCATGAACCTGATGCCGTGGGTGAGAGTGAATCACCGGTCTTGAATCTGCCCGGCCCATCTATTCCAGATCCAAGCATTCCTGTTCCGGCTGCGGCAGAGGGTGCCACCATCCCTCCTGCCAATATTCCTGATTCTGATACAGTTCCAGCTTCCGGTCCCGGGGTTTCTGATGGGGACCTTAGAGGAGCCATCCGTATGTTGACCCAGTTAGTGGCCGCCCAGGCCCAGAGATCTCATGATGCCCCTGCGTCCTCCAGCGGACAGGGAGATTCCTCCAGTTCCAGAGTCCACCAGTTTTCGCGATTGGCCCCTCCAGAATTCTCAGGCATAGACCAAGAGGCCGATCCGCAGGATTTCCTTGATGAGATATATAAGACCCTTCGAGTGATGAAGGCTACAGAGATAGAGGGGGTATAGTTGGCTTCATACAGGTTGAGTGGAGCAGCGCGTTTGTGGTTTGAGATGTGGGAGGACTCTCGTGAGGAGGGAAGACCTCCAGCTAGATGGGATGAGTTTGTAGATGCCTTCATGGACCACTTCTTGCCTGCCGAGACAATGGCAGCCCGTGCCACTGAGTTCGAGGCTCTCAAACAGGGCAGTATGAGTGTTTGGGAGTACCACATGGAGTTTGTGAGATTGTCCGAGTATGCACCTCAATTAGTGTCTACCATGGATGCTCGAGTTCGGCGATTTGTTCAGGGCCTTAGTCCTTTTGGTGGTTAATGAGGCTGCTACAGCGGCTTTGCACTCAGATATGAATTATGGGAAGATTGTGGGGTTCGCTCAGGCCATAGAGGCTAGGAAGTTGAAGATTCAGGCAGAAAGAGAGAGTAGCAGCAGGGCCTGGTCAATGCGTCACTCACGGAGACCAGTTCCAGGGAGAGGGTCATCAGGGCCATCCCAGTCATATGCTCAGTCCTCAGCGAGTGCACCGCCATCTATGCACAGTTATCAGCAGAGCAGTCATTCGACACCAGGTCCAGATAGTAGGAGGTCCCGTCAGTCCGGTCGTCCAGGAGTGAGGTCCCAGCAGCAGGGGAGGACTATATGCCCCAAGTGTGGGAGATTTCATACAGAAACTTGCTATTTAGATATCCCGATATGTTATAGGTGCGGGGTGAGAGGTCACATCCAGCGGGACTGTCGTGCGCCCTGTCAGGGTATGGGTAGGGGATCTGCCCAGTCATCCGGTTTTTCAGTTACTATATCATCAGTGCGTCCTCCAGCTCCAGCAGGGCACGGTGCAGCTAGGGGTGAAGCTCGTGGTAGGGGTGGACCTAGCCGGTTCTATGCTTTGAGTGGCCGCCAGAGTGCTGAGGCTTCTCCAGATGTTGTTACGGGTATCTTCACTGTTCGGGTTGTTGATTGTTATGCTCTTATTGATCCAGTGTCCTCTTTGTCTTATGTCACCCCATTCATTGCTTCAAGTTTTGGGATAGAACCCGAACAGCTTCATGAGCCGTTCTCTGTATCGACTCCGGTTGGTGATTCTATTTCAGCTTCGCGAGTTTTTAGGAATTGTGGTGTTACGGTGAGTGGTCGTGTTACCACGGCCGATCTTATTGAGCTTGGAATGGTAGATTTTGATGTAATTATGGGGATGGACTGGCTTTATTCGTGCTTTGCCAAGCTTTACTGTCGGACGAGAGTCATGAGGCTCGAGTTCCCTAACGAGCCGGCTATTGAGTGGAAAGGAGGTGGTGTGGTGCCAAAGGGTAGATTTATTTCCTACCTTAAGGCTTTGAAGATGATTAGGAAGGGGTGTATTTATCATTTGGTCCGGGTGACGGTCACCACCTCAGATGTGTCTGCCCTCGAGTTCGTGCCAATTGTGAATGAATTTCCTGAAGTGTGCGGATGAGCTTCCAAGGATTCCGCCAGATAGGGAGATAGATTTCGGGATTGATGTATTGCCAGATACTCAGCCAATATCCATTCCACCTTACAGAATGGCGCCAGCAGAATTAAGAGAGTTAAAGGAGCAGCTGAAGGATTTATTAGAAAAGGGGTTCATACGACCGAGTGTGTAACCATGGGGTTGTCCGGTTCTTTTTGTCAGAAAGAAGGATGGATCACTTCGGATGTGCATTCATTATCGGCAGCTTAACAAAGTCACCATCAAGAATAAATACCCTTTGCCTCGGGTAGATGATTTTTTCGACTTATTGCAAGGTGCAAAGTTCTTCTCCAAAATTGATCTACGATCCGGGTACCACTAATTGAAGATCAGAGAACAAGATATTCCAAAGACCGCCTTCAGAACTCGCTATGGTCACTTTGAATTCTTAGTCATGTCTTTTGGGCTAACCAATGCCCTGGCAGCTTTCATGGACCTTATGAATTGGGTTTTCAAGCCATTTCTAGATTCGTTTGTGATTGTTTTCATTGATGACATCCTCATTTATTCGCGGAGCAGGGAGGATCATGCCATTCACCTCAGAGCACTATTTCAGACTCTTCATCAGCACCAATTGTACGCTATGTTTTCAAAATATGAATTTTGGTTGGAGTCCGTAGCTTTTCTGCGTCATGTAGTTTCCAGTGAAGGGATTCAGGTGGATCCCTAGAAGATTGCAGCAGTGAAGGATTGGCCTAGACCCACGACCCCGATGGATATTCGTAGCTTCTTGGGATTAGCAGGGTACTATCGGAGGTTTGTGGTGAGTTTCTCAACCCTCGCCTCCCCATTGACTAAATTGACACAGAAAGCAGTTAAGTTCCAGTGGACCGACGCTTGTGAGAAAATTTTTCAAGAATTGAAATCAAGGTTGACCTCGACACCAGTATTGGCCTTGCCACAAGGCACAGAGGGGTTTATGGTTTATTGTGATGCCTCCAGGGTTGGTTTGGGGTGTGTATTGATGCAGCATGGAAAGGTCATAGCATATGCTTCTAGGCAACTCAAGAATCACGAGAAGAATTATCCGACGCATGATTTGGATCTTGCAGCAGTTGTGTTTGCTCTGAAAATATGGAGGCATTACCTTTATGGGGTTCATGTAGATGTGTTTTCAGACCACAAGAGTCTCGAGTATTTATTCAAAAAGAAGGAACTGAATTTAAGGCAGTGACGGTGGTTAGAATTGCTCAAGGACTATGATATGAACATTTTGTACCTACCAGGGAAGGCAAACGTGGTGGCCGACGCTCTCAGTCGGAAGTACATGGGTAGTTTGGCTCATTTGGGTTGGATCAGAGACCCCTGGCTCGGGAGGTGTATCAATTGGCCAGTTTGGGAGTTTGCATTTTGGCATCAGACGAGGGGAATGTTATGGTGCATAATGGAGCAGAATCGTGACCGGTGGCAGAAATCAAGGAAAAGCAGTTTATGGATCTAGCATTGGCTCAGATAAAGAAAGCAATTGTGAATAACAAGACTTCGGCATTTTCGCTCAGCGGCGAGGATGGTGTACTGCGGTGTCATGGTAGGCTATCTGTCCCGGACGTGGATGAGCTTCGGGAGAGGGTGATGACGGAGGCTCATATTTCCAGGTATTACGTGCACCCAGGTTCTACGAAAATGTATCATGACCTCAAGGAGATTTATTGATGGAACGGTATGAAAAGAGGTGTGGCGAACTTTGTATCTAAATGTTCGAATTTCCAGCAAGTGAAAGTCGAGCATCAGCGGCCTGGTAGGTTAACTCAGCTTATAGAAATACCAATGTGGAAATGGGAGATGATCAATATGAATTTCGTGGTAGGGTTACCTCGCACTCAGCGTAAGTTCGACTCAATTTGGGTAATAGTGGATCGACTCACCAAATCAGCTCACTTCTTGCCAGTCAAGTCCACTGATACTGCAGAACAATATGCTAAATTGTATATCAAGGATATAGTAAGGCTTCATGGCACTCCACTTTCTATCATCTCGGATCGAGGGGCCCAGTTCACAGCTAATTTTTGGAAAACATTTCAGTAGGGTTTGGGTACTCAGGTGAATCTCAGCACAAATTTCCATCCGCAGACCGACGGTCAGGCCGAGCGGACTATTCAAACGCTTAAGGATATGTTGCGGGCGTGTGTCTTGGATTTCAAAGGTAGTTGGGATGACTACTTACCACTTATAGAATTTGCTTACAATAACAGCTTTCATGCTAGCATCCAGATGGACCCGTTTGAGGCATTGTACGGAAGAAGGTGTAGGTCTCCATTTGGGTGGTTTGAAGTGGGTAAAGCAGAATTGCTAGGGCCAGATCTTGTGTACCAGGCTATGGAGAAAGTTAAGGTCATTCAGGAAAGGATGAAAACTGCTCAGAGTCGCCAGATATCCTATGCGGACATTCGCCGAAGAGATTTGGAATTTCAAGTCGATGATTGGGTGTTCTTGAGGGTATCCCCTATGAAGGGAGTCATGCAATTCGGGAAGAAAGGGAAGTTGAGTCCTAGGTATATGAAGAAGTTCCGGTTGCCATTCTTGATAGTCAAGTCCGTAAGTTGAGAAATAAGGAAGTTGCCTCTGTTAAAGTGTTGTGGCGAAGTCAACAAGTTGAGGAAGCCACGTGGGAAGCAGAAAAAGAAATGAGAGAAAAATATCCGCATTTGTTTGATCAAGCTTAGAAGAAATTGGGTGGCCTTTCTATCTTTGAAACAACTATCACTGTGTCCGAATTGTTTTCCTCCTAATGCTAGTGAAGTTTCTCTAAATTGTGCAAGAGTCGTATGTGTTGTGATTACTTTAGGTCACTTGAACTTTCCTTGATAAATGAAAGATTTATAAAGACCCATGTGTTAAATAAACAACTAATGGTAAGTGTAGATTGATAATTGTTTGTTTATATGTATGTGGCATGTTGGAATGGTTAAATAAGGTAGGGACTCATTGAAGTGGCTAGTTTATGTGCAAAATGTAACAAAGTAATAGAATATGTGCAATTTTTGAGGTAATGAATTGTGTACAAGCTGTAGAAAATGTTTCGGGGGCTCTCTGACAGGTGGATATGTCCATAATACAAAGGAAACTTTGGCTAAATTTTTCTAAAATATGGGAGTTAGTGAAAATTTTGAGAGTTGCATATCATGTCTTTCAAAAACCAACTGATTTTCAAAATCCTCATTCGAGGACGAATGATTTTAAGGGGGGAGGATGTAAGGCCCAGTAAAATTTTGTGCTTAAAACCTAGTAGATCATAATGTCAAGGTACGAATATTATGTTAGGAATGTGTAGAATTCTTTACGGCGAGCTTGCTCGCCGCCGTTCGGACCCTCGGTGGTGATCTAAACTTTAAAAATCAGAAGAATAAATTTTTCCAGAAAATTGTCATTTCTGCGGTCAAGAATGCGGTCGCAGATCAGCTATGCGGACCGCATCCCTACCGCAGAGTGTATCAGAAGGTTTGTCAAATTGATGTTGAAAATGCGGTCCAATATGCGATCGCATAGTCAAAAATGCGGACCGCAAAATCATCGCATAAATCCCTCAGGGATTTTTG